>NW_006500346.1:3155785-3192617 GCF_000471905.2 Amborella trichopoda | reverse complement strand
AACTAAACGTAACGTAACTAACTAACGTAACTAACGTACTAACGTACTAACTACTACTACTACGTACTACTACTACTACTACTACTCTACTACTACTACTCTCTCTCTCTCTCTCTCTCTCTCTCTCTCTCTCTCTCTCTCTCTCTCTCTCTCTCTCTCTCTCTCTCTCTCTCAGATTTCTATTTGACCTTCAATTGCTTGGACAAGGATATTAGTGGGATGAGAGACGGGAACTTACAGCAGGATTGGTGAAGATCAACAACTGTTTATCTGCGGTCGACACCACCAGATTCGTGTTGTCATTGTTCAGGGTCATGGCTGTGATATCTTGCCCGTCTTTTAATTCTAGTGTGTGAAATACCTGCAAGCCATGACATTGTTTTCAAACCCAAGAACTCGGGGAAACCAAAAAAATGAAAATGACAAGACAGATCTAATGTGGGGTCTCCAAACCTTCAATGTGTACATATCCACGAAGCAAATGGAAGGCACCAAAACACTTATTGTGTTTCGATCCTTTCCAGCCACTTGGGTGGGGAGTTCTACTCTTTGAAATTCTTGTTTTCCATCAATCGATGCATCAGTACTCTTTCTCTCTCTGACATCCGATCGTGAGGTAGTTCCAATAAGAGCAGTTTCCCCATCCACTGAAATCTCAATGCAACTGATGTCCCCCAAAAATGTTGAAGGGAAGAACGTTGAGGCAATAGGGATTCCATTAATGGTAAAGGTGCTCAGCTTTTTCTCCAACCTGTTCCATATAATTATCACCCCATCCGATGACAGAGACACTGCATGGGCTTCTAGAGCACCCAGTCTCCTCATCAGCCGACCCCTTCTAATGGAATGGAGAAGAACACCCGAGTCATGAGAACAAGAAACAACGATACCAAGGTCTGAATTGATACAACAACAAACCAACTCGCTACAATGGCCTCTTAACACTTGCATTGGGCCCTCAATGTGGTGCTTCCTGCTATGGTCATAAGTAGCAGTAGGACCCACACTTTTGGGGCTTGAAGTTGATGATGTGTTCATGGAAGAGTCTGCAAGGGTGCTAGAGAGAGAAGGGGAGGACCGATGCATACGCCAAACTATGGCAGTTGTGTCACGAGACCCAGTCACAAGAGTATTGCCGTCAGGAGAAAGTGAAAGGCAGGTAATAGGAGCGCAATGGCCTGATGCACTCTCGATTGTCTTGGCACCATCTGATGAGATCAACTTCACTGTGTTATCTGCATGCCCACCTGGACAAATAGGAAAGGGCCATTGACCAAAGTGAGAAGTTGATTGTAACTAGAAAACAAGATGACTGAACAAATTCATGAAAGAAAAGTGAAACATACACTTTATACCTTGCTGAGAAACCAAAGTGCCCCAAACTTCCATATATTGTCAATAATTATAAAGTCAAAAGTAAGTTGGCAGATATCTAAAACATCGATTCAGAATAAGCTACCCAAAAGTTACAAGAAAATAATGTTCCCATCTAAAATGGGAAAACATGTTACTGGCACCCAGACAGGCACTTCCTGATCAATGATCAAAATTATATAATTATCGTATTAACCATTAAAACAATAATACAAACCAGAACTATTTGTCCAAGAGAAAAAGAAAAACAATTCCAAGAAGAATGAATTCAAGAGGATAGTGGTTCAAATGACACCATGGCTCTTAAACTTACAAGCACTCTAATTCCTTGTTTCTATATGGATTTCCTTCTACTTTTTGCCCCATTATGAACAAATTTAGAGCGAGAGCAAAAACTTGAGAACAAATTTTACCAGTGATGACATATTTATCACTTGTGATGGCAACAACAGCTGAGCTTCTGATTCCGGAAGCTGCAAAGGCAAGTGCCCTAGGAAACTGCCATTCCTCAGAACCAGATCCAGGCTGCCCCTTGAACATGCGCATAAAAGCTCCACCACTGGAACTCCCTACACCTTTTCCATGTTGGAATAAGAATGGAGTGCCATGGCCATCTGGGGTATTTGGTTGCCATTTATGCAAAGCAACATGAGCAGCTGGAACATTTGCATCTACAGTAACGATAGAATCTGTTGAGGCAAATATAGAAGAAGCAGGCACATTGCAGCGCTCGGGATGAGGAACCTCATATGGTCTAATCTCTGTAGGATTTCGAAAGATGGTCTGGTATAAAAAACAAAACAAGCAGGAAGCGAGAAATCAGAACTAATTCCAATATAGATTTTTGACAGCTGACCAATATTAATGAAATCTCTGATACGAGAATCTCCCATTGGCCTCTTTCTTTATATGCTGTCCAATTTCCTACTTCCATTTTATATGCCATGTTTCATTCATGCAAAAGGTACCTGCAGATGTAGAACATCATTTAAAGGCTTCTTCTTCAGGTGTGGAACAGTAAGCAGTTGGGAAGGAGTTTGCCCAAAGTAAGCTATCTGGTCCTGTGTAGCCCGCTGCAACACCTTGATATCACAATCAAAGCCAGAACTCAATAACAGGGAACACAATCAAGACAATAGATAAAGAAGCAAATAGAGGAAATCTACATACTGGGTCCTCAATTTTATCGATGTCAACAGCTCCTTCATATGTAATGTAGAAAAACACATTATTGGCTGAAATTGCTTCTTTTCCTCTTTGTTTGTACCTGGAGATATTCACAATTACCATGAAAAAAAAAGATTAAACCAGCTCAAGAATATGTAAAAGAGAAAGATGAAATGATGAAGAATCATCTTTTACTTAGTTCATAAGCTATACGAAGTTGAAATACTTCAGAGATGAAACATTAGAACCACCATCAAACAGAGATTGATAGCATCCCAGTGACTTACCCGAATATAAGGTCAATCCATTCATGCAAGTGGGCAGAGACGTGCTCACTCTCTAGAGCCAGGCGATGTTTATGTACAAAATCGACTGGGCTTTTAGCCCAAGGTGGTAGCCTAACAGAATCTGAAATGATAAAATCAAGCAGATAATCATTAAATAGAACTGCCAATTTTCCTTGAAAATGACCAATGCAGTATTTTAGTTCTTCTGACATAAATCCAGACTATATAGGCACCTACCAAGTTTCCCTCCAAGTTGAGTCATGCCGAAATCAATATTGTTCTCATTTATTAAAGCCTCAGGAAGATAAAACAACTCTGGAACCTGAAATCAGATGCCACAAAACCACCAGAGAAATCAGTTGCTATACACAAAGAAAACTTTTAGGCAAAGTAAAAGGAAATAAGAAATGAAATTATTGAAGGTCAACTGAATGCATGCCAATTTTCACATTGCACAAGCTATTGAGAAACCAAAAATGACCCCTCAAGATCAGCAAGGATCTTACGAGCTCTTTCATGTCACTCATGTCCTCTAGAACACCTTTCCAAGTAGAGGCTATATCGGAAAACATTCGATCGGCATGATCAAATTTGCCACCTTGCAGTTGAATAGAAAGTGTAGTAAAGGGTTCCAAGCGAATGAGATAGTACAAAACCTGTATATAAACAGCATAGGCTGTGTTAGGAAAAAAGAATATATATTAAATCCAGGCTTCTTTCATTTTAGGGAACCATTAAAGCTTGGTGTACCAACCCATATGGGCAACACACGAATCTTGCATTCTTTTTAAATATGTCAGAAAACAAACACACAAGGGAAAATCACACATAACATGATACGAGTTTAAATTGTATCAATGTTATAATGGGCAGGTCTAGGCATGTGGTACCCAAGTTGAATGAGGTATAAAGACAATACATGCTACCTTTCATGATATATGATAATCTGAGAAATTGTCAAATTGTACACATACAATTACCCAAGAAACTGCAAGAGAAAAAATAGTACCATAGTCCAACAATCCTTTCATGATATATAAACATCTGAGAAATTGTACAAAAACAATTACCAAAGAAACTGCAAGAGAAAAAATAGTACCATTGTCCAACAATCCTACTTTGATAAACATCCACACCCACCATGGCATTAAGCAACATGCCTCATCACATTAAAAGTTAACAGCCACACAGAAATAGGCACAAACCACAGACTACATGCTAGTTTGACATCCAGTTAAGTTGTAAAAGAGAGGGGAAGGCCATTTTATCAGTGGCAGACATTGACCGCAAACGTCATATTGATTTGTATTTTACAATATGAACCAGAAACAATCAAATTGATGTAGTAAGCTGCACAAATCTTATGCCATATAACTCCCTGAAGATGTCTGGTGGTGATGTAAAGATAGAATTCTTACTGTTCCAGCACTGGAGTAATGTGAACCATAGTGAAATTTTGGGATAATGGGATCGTCAAAACTGGAGTATCGCTCTTGAAATTTTTCTAGACGATCAGCATTCAATGCGCCTATAGGCTGCAGCCATAGGTGATATTAAAGTAAGACATATATTGCATATTATCAGAAAGAGACAAGAAAAAAAAAAAACCATGGTTACTTTTGAAAGATCCCTGTAAGATGAAGGATCCCCAAGGTCCAGGTCCTCAGAGTGGTAATCGGCAAGAATCCAAGGAAAAACAGGATACTGAAGAAAACAAAAATTAAGCATTTAGATGATCATGTATTAGTACAGATTACCATATACAAAAGGAATAAACAATGAACCATTAAAACAAAAGCAAACCTGGGTGATGTCATTGTAACTACGCCCAGCTAGTGTGTTCAGTTCCATTAGATATTCAAAATTGCTGATCTGCATAGAATAGTGAATTTATTCATTGTTCTTATTATTATTTCTTGGGTAAATGGTAACATAGAATAATGAATTGGTTTAGTAAATCTATATTCGCAAATAGGGCACATTAGTTCAAAGACAAATTACTTTCCTATTTGATTTTATTATATTAGATCAGTCAGATTACCTCCCATCTAGCCCACCGTTCCATTAGTTGAGTTCTCTTGAGAAGCACGTCAGGTCTCTATAATAAACATCAACGATTAAAGATCAACTTTCCAATTAAGAAACGAGTCATATAACACATTTATAACACTGCTTTGGCAAAGCACTGACCTGTGTTGCTAAGTAGATGTTGTTTAAGTGAGGAGGCCGAGCTTGAACAATAGCTCGATAAGCATTTCTACGCCCCTCAGCACTCTGCAAAGTAAGAATTTTTATTGGGTAAGGTTTGTATAAGGTGTCAACCTTAAACAATCACTGTAAGGTACACCTTAAAATTTCATTAAAAGATGTATTTTTGGTGTCAAAATTCTTTTCATGGCCTAAAAATCTATTTTTCACCCCTACAATAAAATTGAAAGCTCCCAAAATGGTGCAAATCTAGCAAATCTATGAGCACTTGAAATTCTTGAAAATGGATAATCTAGATAATGTGTTACAAGATGCATTATTTTTAAGACTTGAAATTCGACTTTTCTTTCATATCCATGTGTATCGAGGTCAAGGTGATCAAATGGAGAATTTTCTAGTGACGAAACAACCTTTTTCGATGGGGTTTTTGAGGTGCACCTTACTTCTACAGTATAAGGTTGACACCTTATAGGAACTTTTTCCATTTTTATTTTAGGATTAGTTCTCCATGATATTATAATGTAATCAGTAGGAGTTGTGGGAGAAAAGAAAAAGGAGGAGTCCAGATAAATTACCCCAAAATCAAAGAAGAAGTTTGATTTGTCAACCATGAACAGTTCTAGCGCACTTCTCCTGAGAAGGTACCTGCATCAGACACAGGAAAAATTAAACAGAACCAACAAAGATCTGCTGGCTTATGAAAAAGTTATTGATGATCCATGAACATGAGATCATAGTGAATGCACCTTTCAAATAGAATATGAAAGAGAAAGGAGCATGCGATAAAAGAGTCCAAGTACGAAAGGGTTATAAGCAAGTGTAAAATCCCATGTTTACAATTTTTCTCTTCTTTTTTTGACAAATACATGTTACAAAATCATTACAACATAAAACTTTCAGTCTGACTTAGTGCATGTGTAATGGATCAGATTATATTGCGGCAAGTCTTAGAAGGTAAACATTCATAATAATTAAAGTCGAAGGGGTTCATTTTGGTTAGAGCTTGTCTCTGACAATGAACTGTTGGTTTTTGAGGAAGCTGTGATGCCCACTAAAAATTTTATCCTCTATGGTGCAGAAACTAAAGAAAAATTGTTAGCCAATGAGGTAGAAATGTTCCTTGCCAAGCAAGATAGAACAATGGCCATGCTAAACTAAGCATATGTTTATCAAAAGAATTTGGTGAGGTCAATACATGAGGGACAGCCAGAAAATCCAGTTAGTCAAAATGACTTCAATAATCCCACCATCTACTTTTTTCTATTCTTATAGGGCACATTGTCCAGTTTACATGCAAGAATAATATTTTGTTGGGATGCTGTTTACATATTGAATATGAGAGAGTATATAACTGGAAGGCTAGAGCAGAAGAAAGGGGGCAATTTTGAAAAACCTTGATGCTTTGAGTGTCTTAGCAGGATCTGTTGTTTCTGACTGTTATCATGAGTTTCTTGATGTGCATATACAGGAAAATATAAATACTTTTCTCCAAAGGAGAATAATGCGCTTCTTAAGGACAATACTGTCCAATTGGGGAACCACTGTGTGAGTGTGCGAATACTCATATATGCCCATTCGTTGGCAGACCTAGTATGCCACCATCAAACACATGGCCCAAATGGTATTTCTCCCCGAATTTTGGTGGTGGTCTTCAAAACACTAGATAAGCAACTTCAAAAGAAAGAAAATTCTTTCGATCACATTTAATTGCGGATCAGACAATACACCAAAACAAACGGCTGACATAAACCAAAATTTTCTTTCCTAAAAGGAACTTTTTTTTAACGATTTTTTGCACATTTTTTTTCATGGAGGTGGCTGTTAAGGTCAAGAGGGTATGCGTGCAAGAAATGGATTAAACAAATACAACTACCATATACACCTACCATAACCAACGGGGAGGGTGAGGTGGGGGTTTGGGGTTTATTTGGTGTGAGGGCAACCAAGAAGCTGATTCTCTCGCAAAGGAGGCTGCCTCAATAGCTCAGTATAACCTCCCCTATCTCTTTAGCTCCTACCTTGGGAGAATTTTTTGTACCTTGATCATTTTATCCCATTTGCTTGGTGATTTTTTTGTATAGGGTTACCCCTTCAAGGGTAGCCTTTATACTTTTGTATAACGCTCCCATTCTGTGGGAAGTTTTTTATGTATAGAGCTCTTGGTATGTGGGAAGCCTATTTTTTTGATCGATTCTACCTCTCTATACTCAATAGAATAGAGCAGTTAACACTTTCAAAAAATAAAAAACATAGTTGCTATCTTAAATTTTTGCATGTTAGTGTAAGGAAGATAGCTCAAATGCTATTGACTGAAGTACTACAGTACTTTGCTTGTGGGCTCCCAACCGTCCAATCTAAATCAAATGGTCGGGAAAGCGTAATACTATGAATTTCAATTTCATTTCTACAAATAACCAAACTACCCCCAGCATTTCAGGGGATTTTGGTCTTTTTTTTTCTTTTCTTTTTTTTGTGAGGGCTAGCCGCCCATGCCCCCATATTTCAGCCCAAACTGATTTACAAAAAAAAAATTGAAATTCATATGGTAACACATTCTCAACCATGGAGATCAGGCAATAGGAAGTAGCACCTCGCTCGTGCACATTTTTAATGCTTCTCATATATAAACACACTCTAAAAGGTCAAGGGGAAGGCCCAAAAGGACATGGATAGAAATAGTGAGAAAGATATGATGAATTTTGGTCTTACTGAGGATATGGCCCTTGATAGAGAAGAATGGAGAAACATGATTCATGTAGCCAACCCCAAATAATTAAGATAAGGCTTGGATGATGATGATGATGATAATGATATAAACACGTTATCAAATAGGAGGCACACATCATGAGGTTCATAGTGGAGAATAATGTAATCAAATGTAAGTTTGAAGTTGAAGAATAACAACAAAAGCTGTTATTCTCAACATTGACAAGAGCAAAAGAAAGAAACTTGGATTCTGATAGCCCTCACCGCCTGCTGAATACTTGATGAAGGGAAGAGATCGACCAGCTCCAACCTTTTTTTTTGTTTTTGTTCTCTTGCCTTTGGTCCAACCAATCCTCTCCTGAATTGCTGTCAACGTATGCTTCCACAATGAAGTTGATTCTCTTTGTAGATATCTGAGAAGCACATTAAAGCCATAGATATTCCACTAAGAAGGGGAAAGATAGAGATCGAAGGACCACTATATTGCATGAGAATTGTATAGCATGTCCATGAGATAGGGACCATCTCATGAGCAGAATAGCTTCCAAAGGAAAGGAAAACTATCAGAAAGCTATTTGAAAAATCTGAAATTAATAACTTGACACATATAACTTACTTGGAAGGTTCCACGAATAACATGCAATGGCCGAACCATGGAAGAAGAAACTTCAAGTATAATCCTTTCATCTACTTCACCAAGCACATATCCAGGTAGTAGGGCTGATCCACCATCTCCAAAACGTGCCTCGCCAGGTATTTCAGAATTACTTGACTCCGCTACACTATAGACATGTTTGTCAACAGTTTCAGAAAGCCTTTGCTGGCTGTTTCCCTCCATTTCTATGCCATACGCATTATCCTCAAAGTTCTCAGTCTCTATCCTTTCTTCATCCTCGTGGCCTTCCTCCAAAGAGATAGCTTCCGGAATAAAAATAGAAGCATTTGACGGCAAGTTTCCTGCAAATGATACATCTTTATCATTAGCATCAGAGACCACATTGTTTTCATCAGTTTTTAGTGGCTGTGGATGATCCTCATAGTTTGCAGATGCACCCCCATGATCAGACCCCTTATAGTTTCTTCTCAAACATCGCCGCATTCTTAGAGAATTCTCCATAAAATCTAACTTCCAGAAAACCTGCATAGCAAGGACAAAATCCTTTTCATGCTAGCACATTACAAGATAATTACGCAAAAAAATACTCACAAAGAAAGTAAGATCCAGAAACACAAGAAAATTTCATAAAATGGCTAAGGAATCTAACAAGTAACCATCTGATATTTCAACATACTTGATCACGACTACTTAGACTGCTCTTAAGAGGCCCAAAAAGAGCACTTATTTCCATTAAGCAGTGGACGACTTTGCACCATGCACCCACCCCAACACATGTTCTATGCCCATCCACCAAAGCAACTTGTGACCGCCTATCAATCTGCAAAGAGAACAGTCAACTTCTCAACCATCAAAGACGAATAGCTAAGACCAACAATACAGCAACATCAAATGCAAAAGGAAAATAAGTTCTGAGATACACAAACCTCCACTCGTTGAAGGTTCCTCGCTAAAGCAAATGTTGCTACTAGGACAGCAACATATTTATACGCAAGAGCTGAGTAATCTTTACCAGAAACTGATGTCGTATCAACAGATTGAAGGCATTCCAACCAAGCCGACGCCATGGCTTCAGACATGTTCCACCTTTTCACACGCTCAGTATCGCTTAGAGTCCTCCTTTGTGCTGATGTTGCCATGGCAACTGCACTGAGTCCTCTACCAGACCCAATCTTGGCATTGCGCTCAAGGTCACGAGCAGCAGCCAATGCAGCAGCCTTAGCAGCAGCCTTGTCCTTAGGAACAGGTGGGGTCTTAGCAGTTGGCTCAGAGGGTTTCTGGAAGCTTGCAAAATTGTGGAGCCTCCCAGTTTTGCGCTCAAGCACAAACGAGTCACGCCTAAGGGATGCATTTCTGGTAGGGGGAACAGTTTCACCACCTGCAGCTCCAGCAGCTATCATTGCCAGAGCCATGGCAGCTGGAGGGGAGGCAAAGGCAGCTGCCCAACCAGGAGATATCATTGCAATAGCAGCCTGAAATGAAGCAACTGAATGTGAATAACTACAACATAGAGAAAAGAGAACTCGAGTGATAAGCCTCAACACAAATTTTTGAAGAAGCACCAAGCACAAATATACTCAAGGTTGAACTACCTTCTCAAGATATGCCTTCACAGAAATAGAACTCCAAGATGATTATCACTTGGAAAATTTAAATGAACATGCAGACAGCAGTGAAAGGATTTGAGGAAGTTGTCAGGAAATATGTAAATGATGTCCTATACGGTGTGCTGAGTGCTAGAAATAAAGACTTCATTTGAGTAGCACTCAGGTTAATTAAATATGAGTGTTACAATGTACATACATAGATAGATGGATAGATAGATAGAGACGAGCGTGCACCAACCCATACACACAAGATAACAGTCACACACCCAGGGCAGACAGAGAAGAACAAATTAAGATAATTTCAAGTAACCTCAAGAGGCAGTGCATCTGCAGCCAAAGCACGGTCATCAACAATAAGAGGATTCAATCCATCCGAGGAGGTAAGCTCATGAATTCCTGCCAAAAGGGGCCTCCAACGCCTGAGAATGGCAACAAAAGGAGGTAATATTGCCTCCAGGTACTGCTTACGGAGGGTCTTTTTGTCCCTGCCAACTGCATGATACACCTACATCATAGAAATTACAGAATAAAGGTCGATTTTATAAAATAAATAGATCATCTCATTGTTTGACAAGATTAATAGATCAATCGCAGAGAGTATTTGTAGACACTTTAAATTCGCAACCATCCAGAAATGTGTCATGCAATAACAAATTCCAAAAGCAATCTCCAGACAAAAAAAAGCTGGCGATATATGTGGACGATGAAATAATAATTTAATCTTACTAAAACATACAAACATGCCCGACAACATTGTGAAATTGCACTATGGCAGTAATACAATGGCTAAACTACAAAGCCCAAACAATAGTCTTTGGCCACCCTGATAAGAGAATAATTTCTCCCACAATAATAAAGTAAAAAGGAAATTTAGATGCACATGCGACCATAACCTTAAAATATATATATATATATATATATATCCTTTTGGTAAAGGTAAAGTTCTAAAGCTATTTTATATAAAGATTACATCAGTAAACTCGAGGGAAAGGAAAGAGAATAGGCATCAGCACAATGCAGGTTCTGATGATATGTGAAAGTACAAAGATTTAACAAGACCAGAACTGCAGTGATGATAGTTAATTTCATCCCAAATTTTATGGAAAATGTCCTTCTAAGAACTTTCCCACATGTTTACATGTTTGTACAAAACCTATCCATGTTATTCTTGCATTTCCTGTCAGCCTTCAATTTGTTTACAATATGTTTAATTCTCTTGCAATTTTTGGCAAACTCTCACATCAGCTACCTGAATATTTCCTATGCCCCAATTTATAGCCACTATCCCACAGACCCAAACCCCATCTCCCGCATCTATTTGAACCATTTCATAAAACATTCCCCAACAATATAATGGAGGGATACGCTATTAGAGGGAAAAAAAGTCATCCATGAATTTTTAGGTAACACTAAGCATGATCTTTTTTTCTTAATAATGTTGAAAAAAAAAGATGTTGATGAGAGAGCATGAAATTTTTTTATTATATGGCTCACTTGGCTCCGTGGATATGCAAACTCAGGTTTTGGTCCATATCCTGGGAATGTAAATCCTAGAATATGCAAATCCTAGATACGTATGCAAAACCCCAATTTCGATCATCTGCTTACAAATCCTGTATTTGCGGTATCTTTCAATTCTCAAGTTAAAAAAGGTTTCCTAATGCTTCTCTTTTTTCTATATTCAGATATACCCAAGCTTTTGTAATAATTAAAAGGAAAATAATATACAAATACTACTTTGCAAGGGTAAGTAGTTTTTGACTGATCTTAATTCAATTTGGGAGTATTTATTTCAAAGTAACGTAATTTAGGATTCTTCCTATTGGAGATTAATTTAATTGTAGTTTCCATTAAAGATAAGATATAACTTTGTTCATTTTACGCAAAAAAAAATATCATTGGAATTTAAAGATAAACCCCAATGTAATCATCAAAATGGAAAATCAATTTGCAATGTCCAAGGATTTACTACAACCATGGCATTTTGATTGAGAAAGAAATTTCTCCCACAATTCTTACTAACCATGGACCAAAATCCCACTTTCAACCCAATACTAACTACTAAGGAGCCGTTTGGATACCCGTATTTCTATTACGGGGAAATAGATTACGAGGAAATATGTCATTTCCAGTGTTTGGGTACCTACGTTACGTAGTGGGCAGAAAATAAAACACATTACCAAAACATTTCCTCCATAATCATGAAATCTATTACCCACCCCAATAGCTAAAAAATGTATTACTAAAAAAGACAAGTAATATCAAACCCCCAACAGACCCGCTAGAAAATATTAAGTACACTTCATAAATTTGAGGTCCGCATCGCGCTATCTTCCACCTCTCTCTCGCTGAAAAACTTTGTTCATTGTGTCTGCAATAACATGGCTTCGTACTACATCCCTCAACTTGGCACCTTGGTGGTTGCCCATTTTGGCTTGAAACTCTAGTTTTTCAACTACTACTTGGATTTCCATTTTTGGGTGGTTTCTTAGCCGAATTTCCAGAACCCACATCTTCAAAGTAGATCCACTTTCTGAACGTTAGCCCATTCATGGTCTCACACTCCATTTCTTTGTCTCTCTAAAACTGTCGCTCTCTCTCTAGTTTGGAGACTGGTTATGTTGATGCATCCACCTTTCTAACCATAATTGCTCAAAATTTACAACCTTTATTGATGTCATCTCTTGTTTTGAGGGGGAAAGTAAACAAAGCAAGGAAAGCATGCCTAAAATCATACATTCTTTCAA
Organism: Amborella trichopoda; assembly: GCF_000471905.2. Next base: position 3,179,905 of record NW_006500346.1, on the reverse strand, counting down.
GGAAAAATGTGAAATTTGTGGGGGCTAAGGGATCAACACCGCTGGTGGAGGTGGTATTACAGTCACTGGTGAGGCAGCACTGGAGGAGAGAGAAGAGGCGCAGGTGGTGGGAGCACCAAAACTGGGGGAGGAGAGAGAACAGGCACTGGGGGTGGTAGGTCAAGCAGTGGTAGAGGAGTGAGAATAGGCATTGGCGGTGGAAATATTGGGAGTGGACGAGAAGAGAGAAAAGGTACATGCGGTGAAAGTATTGGGAATGGGAAAATGTGATTTTTTGAGTAAGTGTAGTAGTAGTAGTAGGGTGGGAATTTTATTGGGTTACTATGGGTTTACATTTTAATGTTTTTTTATGTACATTCAAACTTGCTAGGTAACTGTTGCCGGATAAAATTAACCCGGATATTACCTTCAGATATTAGTAAACAAAGTAGTTTTAATTGATGGGTTATGCTAGGGTGTTCACACTATGGAGTAATTTATCATTGTACTCAACAATTTTGGATACTTACATACCCTTGTTTTGTACATGGAGCATTTTTTTAATAAAGGTATTTTTGGTCATTAGGAAGGGTGTGACATCATCCACATGGGGTATGATGTCACCCACGTGGAGCACAATAGTGGCATTTAATGCTCATGTGGGTGATGTCACACCTCTCCAAATGACCAAAAATACCCTTATTAAAAAATTGCTCCATGTACAAAACAAGAGTATATAAGTGTCCAAAATTGTTGAGTACAATGATAAATTACTCCATAGTGTGAGAACCTTAACATAACCATTAATTGATATTTTATTCTAAAAAGAAATAAAAAAGTATTAAAACACCACATTACTATAGATAAAATTAACACAGCATTTTCTAGCCAAAGTATCGGTAATGCATCTTCCATATTTCTTCAGATATAGCCAAACAATAGCAATGTATTTCCCAGGTTGAATCTAGATACTACCCAAACAAAGTAAAAATCTATTTGCAGGTAATGTATTGCACAAGTAATATATTTTCCTGACAATACATTTCTAGGTACCCAAACAACCCCTAAGGTTTGGCAACTTAAATCAATTAATCAAGTCAGAGATTAGAAGCATGCACAAAAAGGATAGTCTATAAATTCCAATAAAACGGGATGATAACTCATCATCATTATCCCAATGATTTGGGGTCGGCTACGTGAATCTTGTTCCTCAACTCATCTCTTGTATGATTCATGATAAGATGTGACAAAGTTTTACGCTGACTGCCTGCCTAACGCAACCCACCTCCTTTACCAGGGCTTGGGATAGTTTAAGGGAAAGTTTATGGTCCTCAACCATAGTAGACTAAAAGCAGGATGATAACTGACAGATGAAAATCTAAATCGACATAGGGGGGCATGCACCACAATGGAACATGCTTGCATTTGCAAACCCACATTTTGCCAAATCCAACTTCTTTTTATTTAGCATACCCATTTTTTTAGGGATTTTGGAGATATCAACGTCTTGGTTAGAGACTTAAAAGAAAAAATCCAATGCTCGTTTCTGTCACATATCCTGGAAATGCATAACATGGGTTTGCATATCCTAGGATCCAAATGACCCATGAAAAGTATAATGAAAGCATTTTTTTTTAATGTCCTCTCAAAATTCCAATAAAGACAAAGTCATTAATAAAGATAATTCCCCTAAGCCAGAATTGACTAGTTCAAATAATCCTGAAAGAACAAGAAAAGAATAAACGTTTTTACAACAAAAACGACAAAGAAATCACTTGATTCGAAAAAGATATGGAAAATCACACATACAAACTGCATTACAAAAAACAAGACCAAATTGCAATCTATGCCCACTCAAACTACAAGGAAGAGGTTTGGAGTGGATGCTAGCTGACTCTCTTGAACATCAAATCAACTGGCCGGCTCTCTCACCGGGGAAAGATATGACAGGAATAACAATTTCACATGGCGCATATCTTTTTTGTAGATCATATACACCAACGCTGCTAAGACCAGGCTGGTTATCAAACCAGTGAAGGCACCTATCCAGTCGCTTGGGCCTAACCAAACTGGTTCACCAATCAGACCAGTCAAGTAAAAAAATATGAAAATAGGAAAAATACAAATTTTGGGGGAAAAAGTATGGAAAATTATGGAAAATAAAGTTGTAAACTACAAAGATGAAAATACAAAAAAGAAGAAAATGATTTCCAAATTCAATTTTCCGAAAATACAAAGAGGGAAAAATGATTTCCAAAATTCAATTTTTCCCATGAATGCATTTAGTAATTAAACAACCAACAAAGAGATAAAAAATCAATTTTTATATCAAATTAAAAAACCAAAAATGCACAATATTATAAGTAGAAAACAAACTGTACATGAGCACAATCCATATTTCAATTCAATCATTAAATAATTAAAAATAAAACAATACAAGTAATTTAAAAAACCAAAAAAAAACATTTGTATAAATACAAATGCGCAAAATCCATAAAACAGGCAAATACCTACAATATTTAACAATTAAAGCACAAAACAACTTTTAGAATGAATGCAAGAAACAACCCATTGCAGTTCATTGAAAACGGAAAGACTTCACTATTTGTAAAAGCCCTTAAAAAAGGCCAATTTTTCAAATTTTCTAAAAGTTATTTAATATAAAACAAACAAGTCAAAGAATAAATCAAATACACTAACTTGGGGATTGAAATCTTCGGATTGAGTAGCCGGAACAACCTATGAAAGTTGCCAATTGATCACAAACATTTAGGGCTTTTCGGGTACAAGAGAGGAAAAAGGCCAAAGATCCAATTTCTCTCTAGAAAACATGTCTTTAAGCTTAAAAACCAACCCAAATGTTATGTTTTTAACAATACACCACTTTATCCAAATAAAAAGGTTGAAAAAACCAATTTAAAAATGTAGTCACAGTAAGAGTCATGCATAATGGGCTGTAATAGTCATGACAGTATTGCATAAAAGGCAGTAATAGCCATGTAACCTTCATACATAATGGGTTGTAATAGCCATGCATAATGGGATGTAGCAGCCATGTAAGATTCATACACAATGGGCTGTAACAATCATGCATAATGGGTTGCAATAGTCATGTAACAATCATATATATGGGCTGTAATTCCTATGCATGTTGACCTACTTGTATCATAGTTCCCATAGGGATCTGTGTATATAGGGCACATTTCCCCACAATTTGTATACTGTGAGAGGCATCTATACTCTCTTTATCTTGTCCTTAATTTACTTTGTCTTTTCACTCTCAATCTTAACATGTTATCTGAGCAGGGATTGCAACCCTAGGATATCTGGTACTTCCGGTGACCCTAGAGTCATGATTTTTCTTCCTTCTTGGTCTTGAAGCTGTGGTGCATCAGCAACCTTGTATTTCTAGAAAGATCACTTCACTTTCTTTTATTAATAAGTAAGCTCTCATCCCAAATTCCTTTCCTTTTCAGCAACCTCATATTTTCAGCAACATAATATTCCCAGCAACCTCATTTTTCCAGCAATCTCTCATTTCCAGCAACCTCACATTTCCAGCAACCTCACATTTCCAGCAACTCATATTTGCAGTAACCTCACATTCCAGCAACTTCACAGTAATCCCAAACTCCTTTCTTTCTCAGCAACCTCATATTTCCAGCAACATCATATTTTCAGCAACCTCATATTTCCAACAATCTCACATTTCTAGCAACCTCACATTTGAAACTAGGGAATTAGTACCTAGAGAAAAAAAAGCCTTAGGGTTTCTAGTCCAAGAGAGAAGGAAAATGTCAGAAATCAAGTAAAATATTTCCTTGGGAAGCAGTCAATCTGACCACCTAGGATTGATGATTACTACACTTAAGCTAGCTGGAACAACCTACTTAGAATGACCCCAATCTGCCAAAATATTCATAGGAAGCCGAAGGAAATCGGGTTTATACCACAAAAAAAGTGAGAGAGCCTCCCAAGAATGATCCATCCCATGAATGTGAATGTGAAAGTGAGAACTTGACAGTAATGGCATGGCTCCTTCATTCCATGCAGCCAGGCATCAACAGGGGGCAGTTGTTTGATTACAAAGGTTATATGGGAAGGCAGTAGCCAAGACGTACACATAACAAGATGATATAGCTAGGATTTACCAACTACATTGTGAAATAACGAATTTGCGCTAAGGAGAAATGACTGTAGAAGAGTACTTTGGGATACTAAAGCATAAGTGAGAAGAATTAGACCACTATTAGACTATTAATGCCACTATTGATGACATTAAAAACAGGGCGAGCAACAAAAGATCTTTAAACTCTTAGTATGTCTACATCCTGACTTTGAACTTCAGAGAGCACAAGTTCTAGAAAAGGACAAGTTTCCCTCTCTTAAATCAGTCTATACTTATGTAAGAGGGAAGGCCAATAGAAAGGCTACTACAAACGGACCAAACTCTGGCATCCATTCTGAACAATCGTCCTTTGCAATAAGCTTCAAGCAAGGAAAAGCAGCTACAAAAGGACCAAATCGTGCCTTACTTTCTCCTGTCCAAAAGGAGAAACTCAAATGCCCCCATTGTGGTAACAAGAGACACACTCAAGAGCAATGTTGGGACGTGTATCCACACTTGATACCAAAACCAAGAAATGCCAGTGCCCATATTGTATCAAGCGAGGGGAGGAAACCTCAGCCACACAACCCAATGTATCTGATCCAAGAGAACAGGCCATCAAAGATTTACAACACCAATTGACTGCTCTCAAGCTTCACTCTGCTCTAAGACACCGGTAGAACCACCGGTATATATGAAACTGCAAATCGTGCCTCCAACTCCACATCCTCTACACCCTAGATCATTGAATCTGGGGTTGTTGACCATATGACTGGTAAGAAAGTTGGTTTCTTATCTTTTTCTTCTGCTTCTAGTGAAGTTAAACTTGTTGATGGATCAATGACAAGTGCCATTGGGAGTATTAAATATAAATTTTCATCATCCTTGTCCTTGCCCTCTGTAATACATGTGCCTTCTTTTCTTTCTAATCTTCTTTCTGTTCACATTCTAACAAAACAGCTAAACTGCAGAGTCACATTTTACCCCTCACATTGTGTTTTCCAAGACCTAAAAACGAGGAGGACGATTGGTGGCAGTCATAAAGACAATGGGTTGTATTGTTCAACACGAGATGCACTTCTACTGCTCTCAGTGCTGAGTCTCAAAGTCATGAGCAAGTCCTCTTGTGGCACACTCGCTTAGGCCACATGTCTCTGAAATCTTTGAAACTAATGTTTTCAGATAAGTTTGTTTCTTTGATTGTTCCTTAGTTACAATGTGAGACCTGCCAATTGTCTAAACATTATAGGACCTCTATTTCTTATAGTGAAAATAAAAGTTCTAAGCCATTCCATCTTGTTCATTATGATGTTTGTGGCCCTTCTCCAGTAATTTTTGTATTTGAATATCGGTATTTTATCTCATTCATCGATGACTGCTCTTGATATACTCGGATCTATCTTATGAAAAGTAGAGATGAAGTACCTTCAGTGGTTAAAATATTTCATAAAATGGTTCAGAGTCTTCAGACCCAGTTTGAGACCCAAATAAAAATTTTCCATTCTGATAATGCACGAGAGTATCTATACAATGGATTAAAAAATTATTTTCTTGAACATGGTATAGAAGCTCAAACATCATATTCTTATACACCACAACAGAATGGTGCGGCAGAACGGAAAAATAGACACTTGTTATAAGTGGTGAGAGGCGTCTTAATGGGAATGAAGGTTCCTAAGACATATTGGGATGACATAATTTTTATTGCTGCCCATATGATCAATAGAATGCGTACACCTATTCTTGATGGTGCTTATTCTTTCAAATTTCTCCACAACGCACTTCCTCTGTTTTCTCTTCCACCAAAAACCATTGGTTGTGCCCTCTTTTGCATACTACAGGGCAGGCTAGGAATAAACTAGGACCTCAATATACTAGATGGGTATTCCTAGCATACTCGAATTCTCCAAAAGGATACAAGGGTTACTGTCCAGAAATTAAAAGAAAATATGTCCCAAAGGGTGTTACCTTCTTTCCAATGATCACAGATAGTTCTAGTAATCCAACCAAGGAAGAGCTGGAATCTACTGAAAAACAGCTGACTATGTACACCCAGAAAAAGAACAAGGATAAGTCTGATGTAAACAATCAACCCCAACTCTTTGACTCGTCAAGTGCTATTACCCATGTTCCTTCTCAACTCAATTTACCTATTGACCTAAGGAAAGAAAAAAAGACTCGTACTTCTCATCCAATCAGTAAGTTTGTTTCTTATGCTTCACTTTCACGTTCCTTCCATGCATACCTCTGTTCTACTTCCTCTGTTCCTATTCTTACCAAAGTTGCTGATGCATTGGCTCAACCACAGTGGAAAGCGGCCATCATTGACCAAATGATTGCCTTAGAGAAGCAACAAAAGGACAACATGTGATTGGATGCAGGTGGATGTGTACCCTGAAGCACAAACCAAATGTTCGATTGAGAGATACAAAGCTCGTGTAGTAGTGGCTAAGGGTTTTACACAGTTATATGCGGTTGACTATAGAGAGGCTTTTGCTCTTGTAGCAAAAATGAAATCAGTACGGATACTTTTATCTATTGCAGTAAACAGGAAAATGGCCACTCCACCAATTAGACATGAAGAATGCAGTTTTTCATGGAGACTCGTAAGAGGAAGTGTATACGACATTATCACCTAGGTTTTATCCTCATGGGGGAAAGGGAAGGTCAGTAAATTGAGAAAAGCTTTATATGGATTGAAACAATCACCTTGGGCTTGGTTCAAAAAATTCAGTATGGCAATATGTCAGTTCGGATTTCAAAGAAGTGTTTCAGATATTTTTGTATTTGTTAAATGAGATTCTTGTTCTACCACAATACTAGTAGTACATGTAGATGATATAGTGCACACAAGAAATAATGATCATAAGATTCAAAAGGTGAAAGATTTCTTGGGGGTAGTTTTGACATCAAGGATCTTGGTCCATTGAAATACTTCCTTAGAATAGAGGTGCTAAACAAGGAAAGTTTTTGCCTCAAAGAAATTATACTCTTGATCTTCTCAATGGCACGGGAATGCTTGGAGCCAAACCAGCAGAATCTCCCAATGAGGTTAACGACAAATTATATGACCAGCAGTCAGAACCTCCAAGTAACCATGGCGTATATCAGAGGTTAGTGGGTGGACTTATTTATTTTGACTATTACACGGCCAGACATCACATATATTGCAAGTGTGGCAAGTCAGCTTATGCACGCATCATGCTCCCATCACTTGGTGGTTGTTTATCGCATTTTACGATATTTGAAATCTGCTCCAGGGAGAGGGCTACTTTATACTAGCCATGGTCACCTTGATGTACAAGGTTTCTACAATGCAGAGGGGGCTAGGTGTTCTCTTGATCGACGATCCACCAATGGCTACTTTATGACAGTGGGTGGTAATCTAGTCATCTGGAAGAGTAAGAAGCAGAATGTTGTAGTTCAATCTTCAAGAGAAGCCGAGTATCCAGCAATGGCAAGTGGTACATGTGAAATAATTTGGCTCCGTTCTTCGAGAGATTGGGGTTAATGTTCGGCTTCTATTTCTCTACGATCTATATTATGATAATCAAGCGGTAATTTATATTGCATCAAATCCCTTATTTCATGAAAGAACCACGCATTGAAGTTGACTGTCACTTCGTCAGAGAAAAGGTCATTTCTAAGACTATATGTACTCCATTTGTTCGATCTGAGAATCAATCGGCAGACATACTTACTAAGGCCTTTAATCGAGTTCGACTAAAGGATGCTTTGGCCAAGTTGGGCATCTATGATATATATACTCCAGTTTGAGGGGGAGTGTAGTGACAGTAATAGTCATGCACAATGGGTTGTAATAGTCATGTAATGTATTGCATAAGGGGCTATAACAGCCATGTAAAGATTCATACATAATGGGCTGTAACAACCATATAATAGTCGTGCATAATGGGCTGTAAGATCCATGTAACATTCATGCATGATGGGCATAGTCATGCAACGACCATACATAATGGGCTGTAACCGCCATATAACAGTCATGTATGATGGGCTGTAATAGTCATGTAACAATCTATGCCATAGGAGCGCGTGCTTTGATGTGTAGCCTATGCGGTACATCAAATCGCTTGGAGCTTCGCAAGAGCAAAAAGCCCTGCCAATAGTTTGACCTTGCTACCACTGGCTTTGCTCCTTGCTTGTCTTGCCACTGGCCCAATAAAGGAAGGTTCTTTATCTCGTAGGAGCCCATTTGTACGAATTGCGAACATACCACGCACGACCAGACGTAGAGCCAAGCCACTAAGAGCTGGGTACCAGACCGGGCCGGCCACAGGTGCCAGATCCGAAAAGTAGAGTATCGATCAGCCTAGTGCACCAACCTACATAATGGGCCGTAACTCCTATGCATGTTGAACTAATTGTATTATAAGTCCCATAGGGATCTATGTATATAGGGCACATTACCCCACGATTTGTATAGAGTGAAAAGACATCTATACTTTATGTATCTTGTCCTTGAATTTATTCTCTTTTCTCTCTCAATCTTAACAAAAAAATATGATAAAAAAGGGGCCATTTTAGGCTTTTAGAGTCATAATCTGGACCAGCCAGTTTGATACTGGATCAGTGAACTGCCAGTCCACTAGTTTGGTGGACATTCTGGTCCCGGGTTTCAACTAGACTGGAATACCCATTGCTTTACAGGTTTCCAGTCTTATACGGTCTTAACATCATTGATATATACAGTTTTGCAACTAATTATACAGTCTCATAAGACATCACAATTTTGTAATGATTTAAGTTTAACTAATGAAAACTAGTGAACCTTCAAAAAAGAATGGTTTGGAGTGAAAGCATCAGTCTAGTGGAGCAGTTCCATCATCTAGAACAAAATACCTTGTCTACCATAGCCATAAAATGTGCACTACACACAACTATGCAAATGGCATCTAAATGGAAGCACACATGTGCCACAAAAATTAGAGAAACAAAAAAAAAGGAAAAAGGATGGATAGACAGATCAATGATTCATGCATATTCTTTTCAATACTAAAGAACTACCGTGAACCATCCAAAGATAGATAAAACTTACTTCTGAATAAAGCATACAGGAAGCAACCAACACTCTTTGTCTTCTTGACTCTGCAATGGGCATATTTAGAACAGGCGCAAGCACGCTGTACGACATCACCATAGATCAGTAACTAGTACTTCCAATTAACTTAATAGAAACTGAAATAGAACTAGTAGAAAGATGCTCTTTCTCAACCAAGTCTAAGATACATAAAAAATTTGTCAGACTGACTAAAAACAAAGTGCATAAAATTAATTGCAACAGCTGTAACATGAATCTGCCAATCTTACAAAGAAAACAAATCAATAATTTATCCAAGGAAACAAAACCAATCATCTAAAGCATCATGTAAATCTAGAGAAATAACAACTCGCAATTTTAACGTAGCATCCATTTTAAACGAAACGTGTAGTGTAGGTCTAACTTCTCAGACAGAGAAGATAGGGAACCCCAATCATGTATGGGTGCATCATAGGTCTAGACATTTTATAGCAAGACTATGAAAGCAACTGATCAGTCAATAACATATCAATGCATTAAACATTGCTTAAGATGCTCCTAAAGCCTAAAAAACATAACCCATATTTCTTCTAACTGGGAGCAGGTAATCCAGCAGAAGAGAGAGAGAGAGAGAGAGAGAGAGAGAGAGAGAGAGAGTCCAAGACTTTCCTCCACAGCAATGCTGAGCGTGGTTTTCTTGTTGATAAGCTTCTACTGTTTTCCAATGATGGAGTGCTACTTGATTGCCATGATAAGCCTTCACTTATATCACCTTTGACGCTGACATTCCTCACAAAAATTCCATCTTCACCATTATCTTCTTCCCTCATGGAGACAAGTACCATTCGAAGCATGCATAAAAACGGTTGGTCACTGTCCAGCAGCTGATAGAGAGCAGTCATTCCTCCCATTCCAGTACCAGAACCCCCACCAATCCCCAAGCCACCACCAAGTCCACATTCATCTAATAATAAGGCTTGAAGCATAGCAACCGACTTTTTCACTAAAGGAAGCTCAATCCAATTTCCATTAGCATCCTTTTCTAAGGCAGCATCCCAAGATTCCCAGCCACTACCACCACCACCAAATGTTGTATTCTTTGAGGAAAGGCCAACCCCATACCACATCCTGCTCCTATATTTCCAACCTTCTGCCAGATCTAAAGCACAGCTGCCATAGGAAACAAAAGCACATCGAACAGATTCATAAGGCTCTGCAGCAGCTGCTGCTGTAAGGCGCTCCATAGCAACTGCAGAAATTTGCCCATTAGCATCAGCCATTGAAGCAAGTACCTGATCAAAAGAAGAGGAATAATTATTAAATGAAAAGAGAAAGAGAGGAAAAAACAAATATAAATTATGCTAATTCATACATAATCTGTAAAATAAGTTATAGAAAATGTCATTCACATTACTCCGAATAAACAAACCAGAAAACCCTGAGAACCATGAACATAAAAGCTGGTCAGAGAATCACAATAACTCAGAACAGCATATCAGCCGCAATCTAAAAGAATCTTCAAACTACAGGAATGTTTACCACAAACCGCAAAAAGAAAAAGAAAAAGACAGGGGACTCAGATACCTCACACATAGTGCTAGTACTAAAAATCAAAATCAGTTGTATTTGAAAGAACTGATATTGATGTAACTACCCCTACCATATATCCAATAACAAAAAAAAGGACCACCAATAAATAATTTGAGAAAGAAACATCAAGACTGCTAAGTACAGCAGAATACTCACATCAAGAGAAAGACCTCCAGAATCACTTGATGAAGATTGTCTACGAGATCCTAAAGTCTCTGAAGATTCTAACGTTGATTTACTCAATGAGTTTGAGCGGCTGCCACTGGACCAAGCAACAGAAACAGGAGAGCCTGAACCTTCAACAGATTGTGAAGAAGTAAAAACCTGGCTTTGCAATCTTAAATGATCCTCCACAAGCATCAGAATTACAATTGCATTCTCTGCCAGAGCCACAGAAAGTTGAGCAGCAGATTCTGCTTCCATTTTTGCAACTTGTGGCGATAACCCTTCAGCTGCAACACCAGCAGCTGCAGCTGCAATTACTTGAGTCTGCTGCAAAAAAAGGGATTAGTGAAAAATAATAGCAGCTTTTATACAAGACAACAGACAGTACTGACACTGACAGGAATTTATATTAAGAAAACAAAAGAAAAACATGGGTAATTGCGTGTGATGGCTGCCCTGATACCACACTCACACAGAGCTAAGACGACAATAGAAATCAACAGCAAGGAAGGGGGAAGGGGGGAGATTAAACAACCTGATATCTTGTCAGATGATCCATGCCAAACCAAATAAGAAAAATAATAATATAAATTTCCATAATTAAAAAATGACACTTGCAGTTATTTAAAAAATGTGGTGTATTGCATTTTTCAGATGAAAGAAATACTACCTGAACTTGTAGTTCTCTTGCTGCAAAGTCAAGTAATCCACCCAAAAGCCTTCTCTTGAAGATAGGCAATGATTCTTCACGTCTTTCAACAAAACAGAACACAAAACTTATAAAATTGTAAAAGGGAATAAAATGACCCAAAATGCATATGAAATTATGTTAGTGAGTTCGCATATTCCATACCAACTATAAACATAGTAAAAACCATTTTCTTATGAGGGAGAAAAATAGATATACAGGACTAAGAAAGGATGCGGGAGATAACAAGGAAATATGAAATAAACTCTAGTTTACACGCTGTTACTTAACATCCATTAAATATATACCAGCAGTAAGAAAAATATAAGAGTGAAACAGAGAAATGCATCCTGCTAAAACATGCAACAAAGGGAATGAATCTTAAATGCTAGGAAAAGCTTCAAGGCATCAACAGGATACCAAAAACCCAGTACTATTCAATTAGGTTTAGGTATACAAGTTTGCTACTCCATATCTGCAGACTAAATTGATCAAAAGATCGGGAGAAAATAAGAACTGCCTACCAAGTACCAACAAACAGTAAATCATTTTATCATTTCAATACAGGGGAAAGGAAGCCAAAACAATAGTCTTTAAAGTCCAACTTATTGCTCGACTTTTTCTCTAAAAAACATTGCAAATTTTCATCTTTAACCTCGTAAAAGAATGCAAACAACCCAAAGTGGCAAGCATTTTTAGTTCATCAAACTAATGTGGCCAAGACACTTGCTATATCATGCTTACATTATACAAAGTGAACGAAGATGAATGTAATAATGAGAGAACTTCATAAAGAAATCTTTAAAAATCTGTATAATACCAAAATTAAACCCATGCTTTTCCTATTTCAGCAGAGGGCTTCCATATTCATGGCTCTAAATAGGACCTACCTTTGGAGGAATAGCTAAAGAAGGGACTTTTACAAAAATGGCCATCATATATTCCAGACTCTTTTAACCTGTTCAACTCATAGAAGCACATTTACAAAATACCCCTCTATTATTAATAAAATAACCAAATACATCATATCAGGTGAAGATAAATTTTAAATTTTATTATTTTACCTAATTTTATGATAAAGAGATTTTATTTTTCAAAGGAAAAAGTGTGTTCTCTATTTTAAAAAAATTTAATGTCTTTTTTCTAAGGCTGAAAATTTTAGATATAGAGTAAACTTTTTCCAAATCAAAGTACAAAAGTAAATTCAATGTGTAAAGTTAATTAACTTTTATTGATTAGTAAACGATAAAAATTAATATTTTATTGATTAGTAAATGATAAAAATTAAGATTTAAACACTTCATTTAGTAGCTTAGTATTTGAAAAAAAAATTAATATCCATCTCATATACCCTGACTCGAGAAATTAAAGATCCCCTATTACTTATAACATTGTATGTCAAATTATAAATTGACAAAGACCATTATTAATGAGACAGTTTTTGCATAAATATTATCTGAGGCATTTTGTTAAGGAAGAAGATTTCGTGGTCCCACCATATCAAACCATAGATTTGGCCTGCAGCGAAATACCATGCTAAGGGATTTGTTTGCCACAAACTCCTCAAGTCAGCTTTATTCATGTTTTTTTATTAATTTTTTGAAATTAAATTGATTTGCAGTTCAAAAAATACTCCAATCAATAATCAATTCCCTTTCAAAAATTGAATCTAGACAGACAATAGAACTTCATCACCATCTTCATCAGAGCCTCATCCCAACTATTTGTTGAAAATGATGCAAAAACTTAGCAGTTGTGGTCCGTGCCTAGGGTAGTTATGTGTTATGCGTATCTCTCTATGTTAGTGGGTAGTTATCTATTGCAGGGAGTTATCAAAGAATCAGACTATGTTAGTGGGTAGTTACTTAGAAATTGTGTCATGTAGATTTGTGGGTAGTTTGAGTCACGTAGGTTTGTGGATAGTTTGAAAACTGCTAGGTAAATGCTTATAAATAGGAACCATGTAATGGGATAATTGTAACATGTGGATGTAACATGTACCGCACCTGTGAAATGAGATATCAGTGATAAACCTTGTGAGTTTGTAATCATCTCTCAAAGAAATAGTGTGTACTTACTTTAAAGTAACCAAATACTGTAGAAACACCCACGCATATTTCAAAGATACCAACTGTGGTATAAGAGCTTTCCAAAAAATCCAACATGGTTCCCATTGCCTTTCTGTCGTGGTTCCCATTCATCTCCACCTTCCAATCTCGCCTCTTCTTTAACCAGGCATTCAATCAAGGCTTGGAGATCTCCCTCATTCTCATTGGAAACCGTGCGAATGTTGAAACTTGATTTCTCTCCCTTTCTATCATCAGCACCAAGGGTTCAATGTCTAGAGTTCTTGTAGGAGTGGAGCATGAAGTATTTCTCTTTCATCAAGATGGTTGAAAATTGTGAGGTGTTGCTATTTTCACTTTATGTGGGGGCGGAATGTGAATATATTGACACGACTGTAAAGAGATTGGCTGGGAGTTTAAGGCTTTGTGACATAAGATTTATTGCTTTAGAGAAGGTAGGGGTGAGGGAGGGTTCTCCCATGTTTAATACTTTCTATGTTTCCATTTATAACTTTAAATGCTTCCTATGTTTTCCTGAAAAAAAAAAAATGAATTTTGCATCATGTTGGATTTTTTGGAAAGCTCTGATACCACAATTGGTATCTTTGAAATATGCGTGGGTGCTTCTACAGTGCTTAGTTGCTTTAAAATGAGTACGCACTCTTTCTTTGAGAGATAATTACAACTCAAGAGACAATTACAAACTCAAAAGGTTTATCACTGATATCTCATTTCACAAGTGTTGCACAGGTTACATCCACAGGTTATAATCATCCCAATACATGGTGCCTATTTATAAGCATTTACCTAGCAATTTTCAAACTACCCACAAACCTACATAACACAACTTCTTGAAAACTACCCACTAACATAGAGTGATTCTTTGATAACTCCCCACAATAGATAATAACCACAACTTAGAGTGATTCTTTGATAACTCTCCACAATGGATAACTACCCACAAACATAGAGTAATTCTTTGATAACTCCCACAATAGATAACTACCCACTAACAAGAGTGAAAGAGATGAGTAAATCACACGGACCTCAACCCCTAAAATTTTGCATCATATTTCCTACATTCCTCCTTGATGCAAATCTTTTTTAAACTTCCTGTACAAGATTTTCAATGAAATTACAAAGGTCTTCATTTTCTTCCTTTAATGTAAAAACCAGGGCTTCAAAGCTTTTCAAATATGCTTCTTGCCTTCTTCATTTCACAAATTCCTTCTTCCCTTGCAATCTTCACCTTCTCTTCTTCGTCATCTTGAATTTCAATGACTTCCTTCGTTTTTGCTAACTGCAATATGGCAAAATGAGATGCATTGTATTCGGCTTCTTTTCTTGTATCCATATAGGATCCTGAAAATTCTCTTCCCCCGACTTCTACCTCACAGATAAAAATAGGGGTATGGTCGGGTCCCCCTTGATAATTTTGTAAATTGGTTTTTCAATATTTTGCTTTTGGCAAAAATTCATTCAACATGCTTATTGGAGTAGGAATTGCCATATTTCTTGATGTCTTTTCTACACAATAATTGGAGCAATTAGTTTCCTTTTAATTCCTTTTTTGAAACATTTTTCTCCCTTTTCTTTTTTATGCCTTCTCATGGCATCCTCATGCCTTTTCATGGCATGAAACACTAGGACTATGGTATCCTTTTTTCTTATTCAAAAATCAATTTTCCTATGCCTACACTAGGCATGGATTTCCTATCATGCCTTTTTATGGCACAATTTTTTTTTTTTCTCAAAAATCATTTTTCCTATGTCTAAACTAGGCATGGATTTCCTGTCATGCCTTTTCATGGTACGATATACCAAGACTGCGGTGTCCCCTTTTTCTTTTTTTCTCAAAAATCATTTTTGAAAACTTGTGAGAAAAAATGACATCAAGAACTCTCCAATTTTGTTTTCCCCTTTTTTAACTCCTTCTTTTCCATTAACACCTCATTCTTTTCTTGTCTTTTTGCTTCCCTTTATTTTTATCAATCCAAAAGACTCTTTTTTTTCTTTAATTTTGAAAAATCACTTTTTTTTTATCAAGACCCAAACATTGTTTTCATTTTAATTTTCCAATACTCAAAAAATTCACCTTTGAAAATTGGAATCAATAGTTGAGAAATACTTGGACTACTAGTGTGTGCCATATGGAATAATGCAAGAAATCAAATAAAGAGATTTAATTTTCTATCACCTTTCCCTTGAGTTGACCTACTGGTGCTAAATTTCTACACCGATGCCTATCTCTTTAGCAACCTGTGATCTACTTATCTCTTTTTTTTGGCAACCTGTGCTCTTCAATGCTTATCTTTTTTTGGCAACCTGTGTTCTCCAATCTTTCTCTTTTTTTTGGCAATGGTGCTCTCCAATAGCTATCTGGTACCATGTTGGACTTTTACAAAAGCTCTGATACCACAGTTGGTATCTTTGAAATATGTGTGGGTGTTTTTATAGTATTTAGTTACCCTAAAATAAGTACGCACTCTTTTTTTAAGAGATAATTACAAACTCATAAGGTTTATCATTGATATCTCATTTCACAAGTGTTGCACAGGTTACATCCACAGGTTACAAATATCCAATTACATGGTGCCTATTTATAGGCATTTACCTAGCAGTTTTTCAAACTACTCACAAACCTATATGACTCAAACTACCCACAAACCTACATCACACAACTTCTAGATAACTACCCACTAACATAGTGTGATTCGTTGATAACTCCTTACAATAGATAACTACCCACTAACATAGAGTGATTCTTTGATAACTCCCACAATAGATAACTAACCACTAACATAAAGTGAGAGAGAGGAGTAAATCACACGGACCGCAACCCCTGAAATTTTGTATCATATTTCTAACATTATTTCGAATCGGCTACACGAATCATGTTCCGCCATTATGCTCTATCAAGGGCTATATCCTTAGTAAGACCATAAGTCCCTATATCTTTTCTCACTACTTCTGTCAATATCCTTTTGGACCTTCCCTTACCCTTTTAGAGCCTTGCACTTAAATCAAGTCACGCCTCCTAATCGATGTTGTATTAGGTTTATGTTGCACATGGCCAGCCCACCTAAGTCTAGTTTCCCTCATCTTATCCCCTATTGAAGCCACACCTAAATTCCCTCAAATATATTCATTCTGAATTTTATCCTTTCTTGTCTTGTCACTCATCTATCTCAAAATCCTCATCTCAACTACACTCATCCTATGGATATATTGTTTCTTGACTGCCCAACACTCCGTCTCATAAAGCAAAGCTGATCTCAGAGCTGCTCTATAGAACTTCCCCTTCAGCTTCATCGGTTTGTGGTGAACACATAAAAATCCGGATGCACATCTCCACTTCACCCACCCAGCTCTGATTATTTGTGCGACATCTTCCTCATCTCTCCAATTTCCTAGATTATTGATCCAAGATGTAGAAAATACTCTCTTTTAGGTATATCTTGGCCATCAATCTTAACTACTTCCTCGTTCTACTCCTATTATTGCTAAATTTCCATCCCATATATTTTGTCATAGTCGGGCTAATTTTAAAACCTTTAGATTCTAGAGCATCCTTCAAAGTTCTAACTTTGTGTTGATGTTGCTTCTAGTCTCATCGATCAAGAGAATGTCATCTGCGAACAATATACACCACAGTACCTCATCTCTCATCGATCAAAACAATGTCATCAACAAACAACATACACCACGGTACTTCATCTTGTAGGTGCCTAGTAACTCATCCACAAACAATAAAACATAATATTTTAAAAGCTCAAAATCTTTTTTTTTTTTGGAGTTAATTAACCATAGGGCAAATCATAGATAATTTAAAATTTTTCAGGCCATAAAATTCCTCCTAACTGGTGTTTTGCCTGCAAGACCATATAACACGCACTAAGGGGCAAGGTAAAAGTTCTCTTTCTATACAATGGGCCCCCATACAGAGTCCCTACAAATATGGTGCCTTCAATAAGGAGATTTCCTGCTTAAATAGGAAAGGCATAGATTTAGTATTTATATTTCACTGTCATAAGGTAACTTTTGATGTTATCGCAATGAATTCTCAAATTTTTGCTGTATTTGACTTAACAAGATTTTCCATTTTAACCGTCCATGTTAAGTTTATAGCCTTCTTCAGGACCTGACCGTTCTTTTATTTGGATCTCCGTCTCACCCCACAAATGCCTCGCAAGTCAGATGAGATACATCACTGACATAATTAAAAAAGCAACATCCTAAAACTCAATGTTGAAGCAAATGCAGGTTAACACCATAGCCATGAAAATTATTCAGTCCAGGACTTACAATAAGAAATGCTAACCCTATACATGTTATTTTGTACCAGCAGTCCAGTGTAAATACTCTCTATCATGAATAGTCTGGCCCGAGCGTTATCAACATAATGATGACCCAGAACCAGTATTATATGAAGAATGGGTGCTGTCCATAAATCAATACTTACCAGAAAAAAGCTAGAGAGCCGCATATGCAAACAAAGAAAATGGTACAAAAAACATAATCAGAAGCAAATAATGAAAATATTCTTGTAATTACCTTATCCGTTGCTCTCCAGCACTAGATCCTCCAACCATAGATAACCATTCGGCACAGTGAAGGGTTGCTTCGATATCCTGAAAGGAAAAGCTTTGGTCGTGACTGTACCAGATTTACAATAAATGACTTATATCACTTAACAGACAAGCAAGGCCAAGAAGTGACTGTCATAAAGAATTGCCTGGCAAAACAAATTAAAAGAAAAAAGCATGAACGGGAATGTTATTCAAGAAAGTAGAGTCATAGACAACATAAACACTATTTTTTTTCCTTTTTTTTCTTTTTTTGTTGTGGAGGGAGGGGGGCAGACATAATAAGCCATAAATCGCACCCTAGCATGCAGTTAATTTTCATTCATGAAAACGACAAACAATAGGCAGAAGGAAGAATTTGCAGCCAAGTTGAATGAGACAATGTTGACTTGGGCTTATCAAGGAAAAATCAAGGCAGTCTATCTGACTGAATATAGTAAGCATATCATGAATTAAGAGATCATAAACCATAAATTGCTCCTTAGCATGCAGTTTTTTCATTCGTGAGAATAACCATAGCGGATGGTAGAATTTGCGGTCTAGATGAATGACACAATGGTGATAAATAAAATTCGTCGATCCATGCCCCATTTTGAGCTTATCAAGGGAAAAATCAAGAAATCATCTTGCTTTAACAATTCCAAGTCCATAAAAAAAAAAAAGTTAAAATAAAATAAAAACATAATTTGGTCCATAAACTTTTTTCAGAAAATATTAAATACTTTTTAAGCAGTAAAGGATAATCTGCAAGTTCAAACACAATCTCAGACAAATTAGTATATACTTGCCAGACAAAGATGAATTTAATAACATCAGCTTCATAATACTAAGACCACCATGTGATAAAGATAAACATGACATCACAGAATTTAAAAACATCAAGAGGGATCATACAAAGATCATGATATGAAATTACCATGTAACAAATAGACAAGCCCAATGTAAATAAGTAGCCTTTTAGAAAGATACAAATGTAAATAAGTATATTCAAAATTTCAAATTGCAGCATGTTATGGACAGATATTTTAAGAGTAATAAAGGTGAAATTAGACATTGGAACCAAGATTATATTCAACAAGGCCTACCTTCCACCCATCTTTCAGGCGCATTGAATGCTCTAGCATGATAATCAGAAAGTTATGTATGAGGTCCTCTATTTCTCCAACGCTTGGATCATTTGACGATTTGCTTGAACCCATCTATAAAAGAAGAACAATTCAAATACTACAGAACAATAACAAACCAATAGAAAAACAAAATGCCAGCATGTGTGAAAGTACATGTGCTGTGTGTGTGTGGTGCATTTGTTTATGCCCTATCAGTCCAAAACCCAAGCTGCCTTCCAAGATTACATGCCCATCTAAATGGAATCCCTTCAAGTTTTTCGTAAGACCAGTAAAATGGAGAATAAAATCCACTGAGAGTCAAAATCAAAGATATACCTCATAATTTGATATAAGAACCTCCAAAATCCATTCAGGCCATTCTTCCATAGCAGTAAGGCTGCTTCTATTTTCTGGATGACTGCAAGCCAAAAACAGAAGATCCTGAAAATCATATAGAAAGCAGTAGTTCAGAAACAAAAGCTTACTTGGAAACTAGCCAGATCCTCAAAAGAAGAAGTCAAGTAATGCCAAGAAAGTTTTGTGCTGTTTATATGCACATAGGACCCATTAAAACTTAAATTAAAGTACATCAGAGCATCGGCTAGACACATACAAACATCAAAGCACTAGTTCTAGAGTGCTTTGCTCTAAAATCAAACCCACCCTCGAAAACCAACTGCTTTGACATGATGCCAGCTCATCACTTGCTCTGCTTTGAAAAGCATCAGAGAATAGCACACTAAAGGACTTTGCGATGTCAAAGCACTACTTGTGATTTGTATATGGCAAGGCCATTATTTGAGAATGCTTTGCAGGTAAAGCAAAGTGCTCTCAAACAAGAGCTTTGTTCTCCTGCAAAGATATCATTAGAGAGAACTTTGCAGGCAAAGCAAAGCCAAGAGATTGGACATAAATTTGGGAAAAAAAAGTATTCTTTTTTGTTCCTTACGAATCAGAAGATAAACCACAGAAGAACTAGTCTCACATGTGATTAGTAATGCAAAACTAGGTAACTCAACCTCATTATGAACTAGAGAACTATCTGTTTCTATATGAAAAATAGGCAACACATAAATGTCAATATAACTGTCACAAATTATGTAAAATTATGAAATTGTGAACATGCTGAACTATGATTGTGAACAATATCAAAAAAATAAATGCTGAAAATTGCAGTGCTGAGGTAACTGCTCCAATAGGCCTATAATGTTATGAAGAAGATACAAATGCAATCTCACACACAGACATGCACCATGCCTTTAGACAAATACCTGTATTGCTCGAATTTGCAAAGGCCCAGGTGCATATGGAAGCGAGCGAAGGAGAACCAACAAAAGTTGAACATGCTCAAAGCGATGACCAGAATCATAAAGGTTTAGACCATCATCTGATGAAGAGGCATTGATCTGCAATTCAAAAAATCTAAAGTAAAATTCTAATGTATTATCAGAAACAACTGTGTACTAAGAGAAACCAAAGAATCAAGCATATTCTCATTGATCTATATTACAAGTAGGAACATAGGCTTGAACATCCATTCAAAGAAAACCCCTTACATAGCAATCAAAAGGTATTAGAATATAATTAGTTTTAAGCCTCTCTGGACCGGTCATGAAATTATGATGTAATTACACCATACCAAAAAAAATGCATGCGCATACCTTCTACTCAAGACCATAAATTGAGACTTCATTTATTATCCCAAAGTTACTCAAACAGATCCAAGTAACAACATGTAATGTACAGATCCCGTACATACTACAACCAGTAACTGAATTATCCCCACAGATGTTTCTATACGATTCAGTCAAGTTAGTTTACAACATGAACAAAGACAGGTATATGTATACAAAGTGTCTGTTTCTGCAGTTTTAAATGTGTATATAAAAAAGAGAGCTTCTCTAAAGAACATTCTGTAAATATAAGCAGGAATCTATAGTATCCTTAATGAAGAAAAATATTAAGGAAGTTTTCAAAACAACTACATTACAATACGTCATATGCACAATTCCAAATAGATTATGAGATGTATGGACAACTGAAAATATATTCTAGCCATACCGAAGCACCCACTAAAGCCACATAAACAGTGTTTGTCATCAGCCTCTCTGGTGCTGCTTGAAAAGCTTTTTGCAAGGCAAATAAAAGCAAAGAAATTTTATCTGCAAACATGGAGCTGCCTTCTTCTGGTGCTTCATTTCCCAAAATGTTATTGGGCAATGCTGATGTTGCAGTATATGAAGTAAATTTTAAATATCCAGATGTCACTAGAGCTCCAAGAAGGCTGATAATTCCTACAACAATTCCATCACCATCATCAACATTGTAAACGTTATTTCTCGCACTCTCAGCACTTATTGAGAGGTTTATGCCACCCAAATTCTTGGCTATAAAGCTCTCAGATAAGGATGCCATTCTTCCTATGTCTGTACCCAAAGGTAGCTTTTCGGGGCTGCTTTCACTATGGAGGGGCTGCAATTCAGAATCTACAAGAGGAACAGATTCCACCTCTATCTCCCCCGAAGGGCTTAAGTCATCCTGGCTTTTTGAGTCTAAGTCATCCTGGCTTTTATCTGGCATAGCTATATTTTCTTGCTCGAGCTCCTGATCGAATGTGTTCTTGGCATCATGTATTTGTGAATCTGAAGAAACTCCCCTGTTACCAGCTTTTGCTTCACGCTGAAGAAGGACAAGCAGGGTTTCGATGCCCCCAGATGACAAAAATGACTCCGCAAATGTCTGAGCACGTGAGGTATTTGGCTGCACAACCAGCCTATAAATGAGATGCAATACCCTGGCTACCTGCAGACATATTAAATGCACAATTAGGTAGTTCCAACTCATAAAGCAAAGTCAGATAAAGAAAAAGTTTACCAACGATAGAGAAATCAAAAGCACATATAGCCATACATGCCTGGCAAAGAAAACATTATTATGCTACTCATTCCCATAAAGATAACATATGTTATTTCTCAATTTTAAGTGCTTGATATGCCAAAAACCATTTAATTAACCCTTAAGCACCACACATTAAACAAAATGAAGAAGACTATAGCCAAAACAACAAAGAAAGAATAAGATGCTGATTACATGCATCATGCAATTACCTTAGCAAAATTTTAAGTTTTAAACAACAAAAGGTAACAACTATGAAGAAACCCCCACCAACTTCCATATGCTACCAATTATAACACCAAAACTTATCCAAATTTTTATTCTACTATTTCGCTTCCTTGGGCCAATATCCTCCATCAGATATAATACCAAGGCAATCAGCACTAGGTTCAAAAGAATACTCGGGCAAGTGCTCATAATGATCATTAGAAGCATACTTACAATGCTAATTGCAAGTATAAAAGATATATCATATATCATTATCATCAACATCAGCCATATCCCAACTATTTGGGGTCGGATATAAAAGAGAAATCATATAAAAAAAGAAAATAAAGCATATAAAAAGACAATTGTAAGAAATTTCATAGTTAACCTTTCCTCAAAAAAAATTTGTAAGACATTTCATTCTCTATTTAAGAAAGAAATGAAAAAAAAATTCAAGAGGAAGTACGAAGAAAAGCAAACATATGACTCTGGCTAGAGAATTTCAAATGAAGTACACATAGTACCTGATTTGGTTGTGGACAATCTACCAAAAAGCTGATTAAACACCGAACATCACTAACAGCCATTTCGGCAGGTGAAGCTCCAACTAGCAGTTCAACAACCACTAAAAGCTCATCAACCAAAGCATTCACTTCACCAACTAGCCGCGATGTTTCATGCAGTGAAAATGTACTTACTGAATCGGTTTCACGAACAACCCAATAGCAACGCCGGCATCCATCTAAAAGCATCTGGACAGCATTAGCATCCCTCATCGTCGATGACTCAGAGAAAACCATGTCAGCAAGGGAAGAGAGAAGCTTTTTCTGGAGCCCATAACTACATGAACTCCACATCTTCAAATCCAAAAGCAAATTACTGAACAATTGCACCTTGAGAGCAGGATTACTTTTTTGAGATTGGCACAATGACACAATCGCTGCAACAAGTTCCTCATCCCTGACACCAGTTTTCTTTTCAAGATCCAAAGATGACAAAGTAAGGAGAAGGTACCTGAGAAGTCGGGCCAAAACCTCAGGTCCATGACCACGACATAGCTCCTCATTATTACCAGGGTGTTGGATTGCCATTGATATAATTCTGAATATCGGTCCAGCGAGAGAGGTTGTTGCCAGAGATAAAGGGAACTTGCCAGGCAGAGGCTCGAGGGTATCACTTTGTACGTTGCTAACGACTAGTGGAAGCAAGGACATTGGACCACCTGTGGCCCACAATGCCTCTATGGGGCGCATACGAGTTGCAACATGAACTTGGCCCAGAACCTCGGCAGGTCTCCTATGTGTACCTGCACCATAAAATACTATAAGGCACCCACTCAAGGAGTAATAGAAAGGCAAATTGTACACTAGCAATGAAAAAGGAATTGATCATAACGGGTATCAAATGGGTAGGGTCGACCAGGCAACCCTCCAAGTGGACCTGGTCTGGTCCAAGTTCAAGTCAAAGGCCTGGACCCACGGGATCGGGTCCAGGATGACCTAATCCAAAACTGAACTAGGTCCCATTTACAATACATATTAATATATATTACATATAATATTACATTTACATGTGTATAAACATATACACACCATGTACAATACATATTAATATATATTACATACAGATAATATACAACATATTAATAGATATTACATACATAGAATATACATGTAAATGTATATAAACATA
>NW_006500346.1:3135518-3145850 GCF_000471905.2 Amborella trichopoda | reverse complement strand
GTGAGAGACACTTCATTAACTTAGTATATAACATGCCAAGATATTGTATGCTCCTGTGAGAATATAATGTACATTTGCTCCTTTTAATAAAAGCCGCGTAGGAATATTTTTTGGATTTTGAATGTCGGGGATATGATTTCTTCAACCTATTGACTAAACTCAATAAATCATTATCATCAAAGTCTTTTTACGATGGATAGCTATACGAATCATGGTTTGCCATTATGCTCTATTAAGGGTCATACCCCATATCTCTTCTCACTACTTCCAACCGTATCATTTTCGGCCTACCCCTTGCTATTTTTTAGTCTTATAATTGAACTAACTCGTATCTCCTGACAGGTAACTGCCCACCTAAGTCTACGTTCTCTCATTTGATTGTCTATTGGTGTCACACCTAAATTTTTCTGAATTGATTCATTTCGAATTCTACCCCTTATTGTCTTGCCATTCACCCATATCAATATCATGATATCTGCTACAATTGTTCTATGGGTATATTATTTTTTGATCGTCTAACATTCCGCTCCATAGAGCAAAGTTGGTCTTACAACTGTCCTATAGAACTTGCCATTCAGTTGCTACGCAGCGATCACATAAAATTTCAGTTGCACATTTTCACTTCATCCACGCAACTTTAATTTTGTGCACGACATCTTTCTCAATCTCTCTATTTTATTGGATTATCGATCCAAGATATCGAAAGTGTGATCTTTTTAGTATTTTATGGCCTTCAGTATTGACTACTTTTTTGTATTTACTCCTATTATTACTAAATTTACATTCCATATACTCTATGTTAGTTTGGCCAATTTTAAAACATTTAGATTTTGGAGCATCCCTCCAAAGTTCACCAAACTCAATAAATTGCAAAATTTATAATAAAGACTAAAATATCTATTTTCTAAAGGGAGCAAATGTATAATGTGCTCTTGTAGAGTACGGTATAAGCCCTCATGTAATATATTGGAGTTTTATTTTAGTCATATCTATTTTTCAGGGGTATTTTATATAAGGTGGCAAGCTAGGAATAAAAGTTGTGATATTCTACTGTTGATTTTAATTTGACGGTGTAGGTTTGACACGTTATTTTAAATAATATAAAATAGTAGAACGTCTTTTGAGTTAGTATCAAAATTACACCGTCTAAATCAAATAAAATAGATGTTGTGGACTAGTGCAATCTTACTTATACAGGTAAGTTTGCAACCTTATATAAATGTTTTCATCCCTCTTTTCTTTAATATATAATATTTCCTGTATAATAATAGAGGAAATATTTGAGTATGCCACTGATTCAAAGTTGTCCAACTAGATCAACACAAGACTTGTTATTGAAATATTATGGAATTAATTGGATTTGTGGAAGACCACTTACCTATCTCTAGGTTTGAGGATTGCTCTGATAAGGTAAACTATCTCAAATCTCCCAATGTACTACATGTCTCTCTTTATGATGCCAAAACAACTTGTTATGACATTGTAAAACTTAATGAGACCATTTCATCTTGTAAAATAGGATAAAGAATATGCACCAACAAGGAGCGGTGGCTTAGGCATCAGAAGACTCATATTGATGAATACTGCACTCCTCACCTAGTGGTATTGGAGAAGCTCTAAAGACACTATGCAATTATGGAGGTAAGTACTCACCAACAAGTATGGAATGGATTTGAAATTGTCTACAATTTGTAGCCATGGTCAAAGATCGAGCTTCTTTCCAATACGGAGGGCAAGATATCACTGTAAAGCTTTGTTCCGCCGGAGCTATAGTGTGTCTACTTGGAGAGAAAATAAAAGTAATTTATGAGTTCGTCTAAAAAAGGGTGAGGACTAGGATTCATGTAGCCGATTTTAAATAGTTAAAAAAAGACTATGACGATGATAATGTGATGAGTGTACTGGAGACTAACCCCTAACGATGGCATTTTTTGAGATGTTTGTTAACGTAGGACATCTCTTAACCAATACGAGTAGTGCGGTGACAAGAGAAAGGAGTGAATCACATTGGTCTATTTTAATGTAGGTAGAAATGGGCATTGGACCAGCCAATTCACAGATCAATACACCAGCCTACTGGGACTCCTGCAACAAGTTTATCAATCCCCATAGAGAGAAGATCAAGTTAGTTGGGAAGTGACACGTCTAGAGAATTGTTGGTTAGCTTCCTCGATGAATTGTTAAGCCCAGGCAGACAAACAATGTTATTGAAGATGCGGATTCTCCCTGTCCCACACAAAATGGAGCCATTTGCATGGTTCCCAGAGAAAAGATAGATTCCTCACAATAGACAATTTGAGGTGAAGCGACCTCATTCTCCTTAATATATGCTTAACATGCAAAATTCCGGAGGAATCTTGCGACTACTTAGTTATACATTTGTGAGAGAAATCTGGTTCTGGGCATTGAAAAGATTTGGTTCACAATGGCTAATTTCTCGAAAGGTAACCCATCTCTCCTAAAATGACTAACATCACATTCATCAAAGATTCGGAGCATCCAATAGAAAGCTCCGGTGAGTGTTATATTGTGGAGGGTTTGGAAGGAAAGAAATATGAGAACTCTTGAAGGTAAGATAATATATAATACTACATTAAAAGGCAAACATATTGGGTATTGCTACAAAAGGTGCTTCAACGAACAAAGAATATAATTGGATGGTGTAGAGTGTCGCACCCCAAGAATTTACAATACTGATATTCCTTAGATGTGACAGTCAAACACATATATACATTTCTTGATAGGACAAATTTACAGTGGAGAATTATTACAAAGTAACAAAAGAAAGTTTAAGCACAACTACAAATATCTTCCAAAGTTGATCTTGACGAGCACTCAAAATGAAACTGCAGTTATCCTGAAAAAAAATGTTTACTATAGTTTGATGAGTTTGGCTACTTAGTAAGTGATCATCGTAATCCTAAAAATAATCATGATTGAAAGATATTAATATTTTCAAAAAGGAGATATATTAACAGAAATGCATTAACAGTTTCACTTTTAAAAATGCATAATTAAGTATAATTCGAATAATTGAAATGCATATAACATTTTTAACGGCAGTGCATAATTCAAAGGATTTCACAAATTACCCTACTGGCGTCCCACGTAGGTCACGTATATACCCCATCAACGTCCTGATGGGTCCACTTAATCCCCATCGGCGTCCCAGGTAGATTTACTTAATCCATGCAAGTCCACTTATACCTCACCGACGTATCGGATGAGTCTACTTAATCCCTACCGGTGTACCGGATAGGTCCACTTATTCCTCACCGGCAAATCGGATGAGTCCACTTGCATACTAAAAGTGTTGCTAAATCTCTTTAAACATTCGAAAGCAGCAATATCATGTACTTAGCATATCACTTAAATTATTAATATGAATTTCACTGAAACCATTAATAACAGTCACTTTCAATAGCATTTCTAAAATAACCAGTCAAATATTTTGCGCTCAAATGAAGAAAGGTAGCAGTTCGTAAAGACATTATAACATAATTGCCAATCTAATATGTATAGAAAAACTGTTATAGAAATTCAAGAATACACAATTATTACAATTTATGGGATGCCAATTTGTAAATAAATATTTAACAGATAATGCTATAATCAAATGTAAAAATATCAGTTTTCAAATCATAAGGCAGTCATTTGCACATGAATTTTACAATGTCTAAATATTCAAAAACAGTAGAAAGAAAACTCACAATTTTACTAAAAGCAGAAATATCGCATTTATTTCTAATAATTTTACAGTATCTAAAATTTTCTAACATAAATAAAATATCACAATTTTTATAAAAAGATTTTTTTTTAAAACAATGAGGTCGTTTGCGCATAAAATTTATCGCGTCTAAAATTCATGATAATAAGCAAAAGTAATTATTTCATTTTATTTTTAAAAATAATGGATTATTTTTTGAGACAATTAGGTCATTTACATTAACTCCGAAATTGGAGGAGTATCAGTTCCATCCCACATAAAAACATCGGTACTTTCTCCATAGACTCGATGTGAATGAAGAATCTTTTCAAGAGAAAGAAATCATATAAAATCAACTTAACAGGGATTGTGACTTTATACAAATCGTCTGTTTGTAATAGGCTATTGTGGCCCAACAGCGGCTCAAAAGCAAAAGGTAGATTTTAAGGGATGCAAAACAAAATTCGCAAAGGAATGAAATTTAGAAGAGAAACTTGGACGAGATGCAAATTAAATTTGAAAGAGAAACTTGGACGAGATGTAAATTTTGCTGTGCTAGAATAAATGAGATGGATAATGATTTGTGAAAATTTGGAGGAAAAACTTTACGTAGAGGATTTTTGCTACACATCATGCAAGCTTTGCTGTATGGGAAGGACATACAATTCGGTTCAGAAACTTGGACGGGATCAATGAGAACGGAATTTGCAAAGAAGGTTCACAAATATGAAATTTGAAAACAGGAAATCTAATGGAAGGGAGAGTTTAGTGTTTCCAGCCACAGAGAGAGAGATTGGCGAATGACGTGGAAACACCTGAGATGCGTACTCCTGTGTTAACATAAAGTTTTAATGTGGTGGACTTAAGGTTCACTTAAATAAAAATTGAACCCTCAAGTATATTAATAATAATATTGTTTATTTATTGTTAAAATAAAAATAGCAATATCTTAACGGTATAAAATTATTATTATTATTATCATTACTAATATATAATTTTTATTTTATTTATTTCTGTTAACACTATTAATATTATTATTATTATTATTTTTGTTCCGAAAGTTTTAGGTCGTCACATAGAGATAAATATAACTTTATAGATTAATGACACTATGAGACCCTCCCACATCCATGAGAGCAGAACCCCAAAAGATAATCATTAAGTTTTGACATAGATCTCTATAAAAGTTATCACATGGATGTGATTTGGGTGAATGAGTCTATTGATAACTTTTATAGAGATTTATGTCAAAATTTAATGATGATCATTTGAAGTTCTACTCACATGAATGTGGGAGGGTCTCGTAGTATCATTACTCAACTTTATATGACGAATAATTCCAATAACATATAAAAGTAGAGAGAGCATTAAAAAAAATTAGACTAATTTTGGACATTCTACTTATGGGTGACATTACTAAAAAACATAAATTATTATTTGGCATGCCCGACAGCAAAGCACAATAATGTGCATTAACTCCCTTGGGCAAAAGAGATACTTTAGGATGTTTTTTTACTTGAATTTTTCATTTGGATCAACTAAGAATTACTAAATGATTATTTTATAATATGAACAAATTATAGATTCTTCAATACTTTGAACCAGCCATTTAAAAGTAAGTCTATCCTTGTTCAATTTTGGGACATTTTTCCAAAGCTCATATAATATGCAATTTGAAAATTTATTTTCTCAGCTTGGTCGCCGCACCCAAGAGTTTATATCCTGCCCTGCTCGAGATTAACATGAGGGCGTAAATAGGCAGTATGCTCCCGCTGGAGCAGTATCACCTTTGGGACGCCAAAAGCCTGAAAAAGCGAAAGCTAATCAGCTCGCGCCACAACGCGGGAAAACTTCCCGCAAAGGTTGAGAGAAGTTTCTTCTGTCTCAGATTACGCCACCAATGCCCTCTTTAAGAATTCCCATTCTCTCACCTCTCACTATTCGGGTTCGCCCTTTCTCTCTCCTCTCATTCTCACGAAGAACCTGCAAAAGGATGTTTTCTTCACTCGACTCTCGAAATCAAACTATAACCCCACTTTCAAGCACCATCGAGCTTTGTGGAAAACCAGTCCAGATAGTTGCAGGCAATGGGCTCTCTGAGTCCGATTTCAGGCAATTCATTATTTGTAATCTGGGGTTTTTCCTTGTCCAAATCATTATGCTTTTTTGGGTTGGCGTTGTTTGGATAATTGTGAATTTGTGGTTGATTTTTCAGGAATGCTATTGATTCCTTTCTGTTCAAGAAGTGGTTGAGGGATTTGCAGAGTGAATCGGGGATTTTGGCGCTTGGACATTTCACTCTGAAGCATGTGTTAATTCAGGTACATTGTTCTTTTTTTTTTTTTAAAAAAAAATCTGGGTTTTGCTTATTTGGCGGAGATTAGGTTAGAATGTTAGTTAATCTAAATTCTGAAGTTTACATTCATATAGTTGTTCTTAGACTATCACATGGTTCCTTGTATTATTATTTCGAATATTGGATGAATTTTCCTTGTACCATTATTTTGGAATATTAGATGAATGTTTGCCCAATTTTGGTTTTGATCCCTAACTGTGATTGAAATGGGGGAGATGCTAATTGGCGTGATGTCCAAATATATGCTAATGTACAGTTATTTTTATTTTTTATTTCTTTTTGATTAGTAATATACAACCGAATTTGTTTGTTTATTTTCCTGCTCTGGCTGAAAACTGGATCGAATCAGCATTCACTTTGGGCAAAATTTGGCATCCATTGGGCAGCGATTTTACTTTTTTTTAACAAAGGTAATGAGGGAAGAAATGATGAAATTTTGACTGAATTTTGTATGGAAATCCTATAAAATAAGGTCCAGTTGTCAAATTTGATTCAAGCTGGTCCTGAAGGTTGCTCGTTCATTTGAAATGAATTTTACTCCATTCATTGATAATTCAATAGCATAGGAATTCACCCTGGATTTTGAGTGAAATCTGTATTTGGCTTATTGTGCCAAGTTACAGGCAGTGTTCAAAAACTTGACCGAGTCCGAGTGGACCTGCCCAAGTTACTTGGCCTCGGCTAGTAGCCAAAGTGAGTTCCATGTACCCACTTGGGTGCATAAGAACTTGTAGAATATTCCCACGAGTTACAGTAATAAGGCGAGTCCGTATAGTACACGCCCAAGTATTGTTAATGGAAAAAAGGGGGACACGGATCGTATATCATCTCTCTCTCTCTAAGATGGGGGCCAGAAATCTGAGCATTCTTTCATCTCTCTCTCTAAAGGTGGGTAGAAATCTTCCCCCCTTTTTATGGCAGAAATTTACCCCCCTTTTCCGTCTCTCTCTTTAGTAAGGGTGCAGGAATCTGCCCTCATTTCCATTTCTCTCTCTCTCTCTCTAAGAATTTACTACTTTTTCTTTTATTTTAACAGAAAAATTCTATTGTTTTTCAAATTTTATCCCTTTTTGGGCTGCTCAAATACTACTTGGGCGAGTCCACAAGGACTTGCTTGAGTTATTTGGCTCGGGCAGGGTTTGAGTTCCTAGCCAGAATAAAATATTAAAACCTTGGTTATGAGAACCAAAATTTTGATTTTTTTTGCATAAATTGGTTATATAAATAATTTATTTGCTTGTTTAGAGGTCCACCCACTCTAGGACTGTCATATGTTGATTGGATGTCCTGTGTTAGTGATTGATAACACCATATGATCATTTTTGAAATGTTATTTTACCAGTTCTTGATTGGATATTATGGTTATCTTTTGTTTATTGCAGTTGTTGTTATCCTGATTCCAAAGAAAAAGAATCAAATTGGATCGTTTAAGGTCTTTAACCTTATGGCTGCTCATTTATGCCGTAAAATATGAGCCTTTTGTGTCTGAAACTTCTTCCTTGAAATATGGGCATTTTCAATCCTGTGACTGCTTTACTGTGCATTTCGTGTTTCAAATTTGATTTTCTTTTTCCCCTTATTTATGGTAATACTCAATGAATCTTTTCTTGCATTCATATTGGCATTTAATCACTAGTAATGCTTACATGGGGGGCATATGCAATGAATAGGATAGAGAATATTTGTTACCATTTGTAAATTACATTTGTAAATAACCACTGTTTCCTAAAGCTGTTAAGCAAAGTCGTGAATGATCAATCTAGATAATTCTAGGTTTCCTAGTTTCGTGTTTGGCTGAAGAGCATGGTAATGTGTGCCAAATGTTAGTTATTTGCTTGTTTTATACTATTCTTAAATGCTCTTCTAGTTTATTTTTTCCATTCAGAAAAGGCCTTAAATTTTGGGCTGTTTATTAATGTTATTTAATCCTTGCCTTTTTTCTTTTTCTCATTTCTTTGATGACCTAATTATATGGTTGAGTCTTTGTAGTTTGAATCACCAATTTACAGTTTAACGCCCAAAGTCAGTATTTAGTTGTACTATTGTAGCTATTTTAGTTGTACTGTTGTAATTATATTGTTGCAAAGGCTCTGTAATGCAAGCCCAACTCTTATTAATATTGTAAGTCATATATTGTTCCATAACATTTTTCACTGTAACTGATTACCCTTCATAGAATGATATGTTCGCATGCTTTGCTAAAGAACAGTTGGGAGTTTAAGACTTCTATGGGAATGGAAATGTCTTTTACTTCTTAAACAGGGTGTGGACATGTTCGGTAGACGTGTCGGCTTTCTTAAGTTCAAAGCTGAGATTGGGGACGATTATTCCGGAAAGAAGGTATTACCTGAAGTTCTTTGTTGAATCTTGTGACTGTTTGTCTTCCATCATCACAAAGAGCTTTTTTTTACCAACTCAGTCATAGAATCGAGCTGTATTGAAGTATTTTGATGTTTTGGAATTTACTATGCTCCAATAATGAACCAAGTTACGTTCAAGGGAATAATTTACTTCTGTGTGATTCATGGGGTTTAGTTTGCTTATAATATATCGTGTTTTATATGTGGATTACTTTCTTTTTTTTATTCTGGTGTGCCATTCTGGTGTGCCATTCAGCTTTTAATATATTATTACTTTGTTGCATATCCCTTAATTGACATGCCATGGTCGATATAGGATAGCTTAATCATTCCTGAAAGTACTGACTTCTAAGCATATTATTGTGGTATGCCTTGGCATTTTACCGAGTTCATGCACTGGTTAATTGTGATCTAAGCATTGCTGGTTAATTGTGATCTAAGTATTGTTCGCAAAGTCGAATCGGATCGCTTAACCGGACATGGGGCCGGAAGCGGTTTAACCGGCCTAACCGGTCAACCAGCCGATTCAACCGTTCTAACCGGGTAAGTCCTAGGCGGTTAAAAAATTGTTGAAAAAAAGACAACAAAAAACTATTAAAATATGAAAAGCATATAAAGAATGATTAAAACAAAATTCATTCAAATGAAGATGAAAATTGATGAAAAAAAAGGATTTTAAAGAATCGATTTGTGCCAAGGGACATTTTTAAAATTTTTCGAAAAAGATGAGAAAATATAAAAGTGAGTATTAATGACCAAAACAATTTCTAATCTTTACCATAATGTAAAGAATAAAAAACATATTACAAACCAAGTTCCTTATTTTTGGGATTTTATATAATTTTTGTTGATTTTTTTTGATACCTGCCGATCACTAAAACCACTTGAAACCGGGCGGTTACCGGTTAGATCGCCCGGTTTTTCCAACATGGGATCTGAGTCTTCTTCATTTTCTGAATGTATTTCATGTAGGACACTGCTTGTTCTAGGTAACTGAAGGAGAGTCACTTCTGTAGCTTCTGGTTATCGTTTAAACTAATATATATTTTCTTGAAATGCTATTCTTGGCAATCTGCTGGAGCCAACGGTAAATTTGGGGGTTCTATCTTAGACCTTGGGTAGCCACTTCAGTTAGACATATTGTGGGCCGCATGACTGTCACTCTCCCCTTGCTTTTGTTTTCTTTAGTTCCTTTCTAATTTATTAATAGCTTTGAAGCATGTGAGCAGTTGGCTCCTTGTGGGTTCTCAATGGAGTTGAATATTCTTTCTATAATTTTCCAATATTCTGATTTAGACTGTTCAAAGAATGCACGAACCATTGCTTTCTATTGCACATGCATTGCATTCCAAATGCATCTTTTTAGTATATATACGTTTTATTTATGATCAGGTTCCTGGTATTGTTTTTGCTCGAGGAGAGGCTGTTGCTATTTTGGTGCTTTTGGAGTTGGAGGGCACAACTTTTGTTGTCCTTACAGAACAGGTAATGCAAGCTATCTTTTGGTAATGCTAATAATAAAACTATAGAAAAAAGAAACATTGCAAAGAGTTGCATGGAAGGGAAAAGACTACAGTCCAATGAACTATGGGAAACTACTGTGATGTGGTCTTCTCATCTGATGAATAGATGGATAGTGATAAAGCGGTAGTGGGACCCACCATTAGGGTGATGTCAGTGGGTCCAACTCTCTCTTCATCACAGTCGGTCATTTCATTGGGGTGGTCACTATCCCAATGCAATAAGTATACTTCCCTTTAATGGAATGCTGAAATAGTTTCAACTCTCTCTTCACAGTCGGTCATTTCATTGGGGTGGTCACTATCCCAATGCAATAAGTATACTTCCCTTTAATGGAATGCTGAGATATTGATGCTCACAAAGTCACAATGTGCATAACTCCAATGGAG
>NW_006500346.1:3121331-3132462 GCF_000471905.2 Amborella trichopoda | reverse complement strand
TATATATATATATATATATATATATATATATATATATATATACATATCTCATACTTATATATAGCGGGTTGGGTTGGGTTGGGTTAGGTCAAGTTGACCCCAGCCTAGACCCAATCAAACTTGTTACGGTTCAAGCTTGACCTTGAATCGAACCTACCTAGCTAGGGTCAAGGTCAAGTGGACTCAAACTGGGATGCAGTCTGTTCGATTTGTTGAGTCAGCAGTTTATCTATTTCCTACCTGTTTAAACGTGAAATCTGGGATAAAACAGGTTAATCAAAGTCTTTTCCATCCAGATTCATGTCTAAACTAAGTTCTTTAATGCCAATAGCGATCTAGCGTGTTGCCGAATTACAGTTTATGGGAAATCAATCCTGAGAGATCCTTTTCTCACAAATTGTCGGCTGAGCCAACTTAGAGCCGCATAAAAACCCAAAGAAACCTTTTAAGAGAACTTGTGAAAACAAGAGGAAGAGTTTAAAAGACCTTTCAGTAAAATAACAATGATAATGAAGAAAATAAACAATAAATACAACAAAGCACAGGGGGATACTTGGGAAGCTAGGCCTCTAGGCCCGACACCTAGAGTTGGGGCCTGATGCAGACGAAGATGTGTAAGTCATTATCCTCGATCTTCAAGTTATGTTGATCCAAAGGTTTCTTAAATACTCTTGAGGATTTTTGCCTATGGATTTCCTTCTTGAGCTTTGGTTGCGCTAATAGGGATGTCCATCTTCCAGGGTTCAGATGGTTTTGGGTAAAGTTAACTGATCTTGGGTTCCAGGGTTCGGATATTTGTAGAGAAATTAGGGTTCTGATGTCCTAGGGGTTTTTAGGGTTTAGCAGAAAGAGCTGAGAGGCTAGGGTTAGGTTTCGATCTTCAAAAGCTCTTTTGGCAACCAAAATGTTCTATTTATAGTCAAAGTATCTAGAAATCACATAACCGATATCCTCCTGTTAGTATGGACTGTTAGATGCTCAACAACACAGGGCGCATTGCTGGATAGTGACACAGACCGTGTTGCTGGACCCTTTCCAGTTCAACATCCTGCAAAAATCTCCACAGCTTCTAAATTTGCAATATTTTAGTTAATTCCTACTCTGTGAGTACTCCAACTCAGTTTTTTTGAATATTTTCTTTCGTTTTGTTTATTGGGTAAGTAATATTTTCTTTCGTTTTACACTGAGTTGGAGTACTCACAGAGTAGGAAGTAACTAAAATATTGCAAATTTAGAAGCTGTGGAGATTTTTGCAGGATGTTGAACTGAAAAGGGTCCAGCAACACGGTCTGTGTCACTATCCAGCAATGCGCCCTGCCTATTATGGAGGTGAGTCACCTAAAATGGGTTCTATAGAATTTTTCGGGAATATCCGATGGTTGGACCATGGTTCAGGTCTGGGTTACAGTTCAGTGTGTCCTATGGATCGCTGAACTAGTGTGTGAGGTTTAGGGACTCAGAAATGAAGCCAATTTCAGTGGGGTTTCTACAGTTGCTTTCCTTGGTGCTCCCTGTTCTTTGAGGAACATATAAGTGTCAAAGAAGTAGACACCTGTGACAGATGGAAACTTTAATCCCTAGAATCAAATGGTCAAAACGGCCCGCCCATCAGGGCTCGTCGAGACGTCAACCGCCATCCTACTCAGTTTGCATTGGGGTTTTTCGACTAGAGCATTTTTCAGATGTTGTTGTTTGAAGACGTACTGGGCTTCTGCCTGGGTCCCGCCATGCCTTTGGTTCTAGTTTTTAAAGTTGAATTTGAACATGGAACTGAATTTAGCTTTTATTTTGGGGTTTCTTATCCCTTTGGTTTCTAAGTTTTTTCCTTTAAAGGTTTCGAGGTTAATCCACCGTAGCGATTGGATTTTGCTAAGGATTTCTAAGGATGCTTGACATCAAGGCTTTAACTTGTTTCCTAGGATGCTTGACAGGTAGTTTTAAGGTTTTTCACTTTGTAGTTAAAGCCTGAATGGATTAATTAATTTTCATGAGCTATGCTTGGCCTTTTTCTGGGACTTTCGAGACTAGGAGTGATCAAGTCTTCTTCTTGCCTTCAAATCTTAGTCCTTGTGTTGCAATCCAAAGAGCAGTTCTTTGAGGTTTTCAAGCGAACCATATATTGGAAATGCAGGATACCGCCGTAGAACTCACGGTCTCTTCTGACTTCCAATTTCGTTTCTTTATGAACGAACAACTCTCAAGTTTGGATGGTCAAGGTCCTTCAGGTTTACTTGGAGAGATCCTTCACTGTGATATGTCAGGCTAATGCCCTTTGATTGCTTTTCAATCACTGGACCCACTAGGGCTTTAGAGATTGTGGGTGTCTTTTACAATCTTCTTCAGGTTTACTTGGAGAGATCTTTAACTGTGATCTGTCAGGTTAATGCCCTTTGGTTGCTTTTCAGTCACTGGATCCACTAGGGCTTTAGAGATTGTGGGTGTCTTTTACAATCTTCTTTAGGATGATAGAGAAAATAGGGGAAAGTCTTATACTTTCCCTCATCCTATTGCTTTCTTCAGTTTGGGAATGGTAAAACTAGGGAAAGTCGAATCTCATTTTTTCCCCATTGTACTATTCCCTTGAGTAAAGTTGCAGCCCATGGGACCCCCTGTGCTACAACTTTCAGGAAAATTGACCAACCCATTCCTTACCGTCACTTCTCTGCAAACCATTCTTACTCGCTCCACTCTCCCTCCCAGCCCATCTCCATCACGAAGATGATAGGTATGTGGACTGTATGTGAGAGAGAGAGAGAGAGAGAGAGAGAGAGAGATGCCATTAATGCTACAAAGGCCCAACCTTCACTCTCTCTAAAAACAAGCAAAGTACTGTTCCTCACTTGCAAGTTCCTGGTCTCTCTGTTTAATCTCTCTCATCTTTGCATACATAATTTTCAGAGCTTGTATGCTCTGATATATAAGTAATTTCTTGTGGTTATGGATGAATTAGGGTTTGAAATATGGAAAATAGGGCCTAGTGGCCACAAAGCTACTGGATTTTGGGAATTCCAGGGTCTTAAGTTTTAAGAACATAGGGCATGATTTGTGGATAAGGTTTTTAATGTTTTTGAGAGTTTTATTTTTTCAGTGATTTCACTGTGGTGTTTTTTTCATAAACCTCTGGGTGATTTTAGAGCTTCTGATTTCAGGGCTTGCATTGTGATAATTCTATTTGAAAGGTATTGCATTTCAGGATGAACTAGGATTCAATGGTTGTAAAGATTTCCTGTTTTTCCCCCTTGAATTTTCAGGAAAAAAGTTGATATTGCTACAAAAAAAAAAAATCATATGATTCAAGTTCCTTGCTGCAATTTATATTTTTAGATCTTCTGAGACTCTGGATTTTCATTTTTATTGCTCTATTTTGTAGATGTAAGTTTTTCTATCCATGCTTTCATTAAAGCCACTCAATTTATGGGTGGAGATACTATATATATTTGTTGTTTGATTTATTGGGGCTTGATGATTGAATGCTTTTGTGCCATATATGCTATTCTGAGGCAATTGAAAACATGCTGAAAACAAGCTCTTTTTTATGAAGCTCCTTCTCTAGTTGCCCATTGAAATATTTGAAGCTCACTTTTTTTGTGTTTGCTAGAGTTATTATGAGTTTGTTTAGGGGTCTCACTTCTTACAAGGGAAATCCTGAAAGCTTTTATTTTGATGCTTTATCTCTTTACTCTCCTTATGATTTGGGGTTAATTTATAACTTTTTTTGGCATTTTTTATGTTTTTTTTGGATTTTGTATGGCATCAAAGATTTGTTCTTAGGACTTTAAGATATCTATGGTAAGTATTTTTTCATACATGTCTTTAATTTTGGGAAATTATCAAAATAAGTCTTCGAGATGAATGGTTTAGCATTGGTTGTCTCAAACTAACTTCCTCTCAACTACAAGAATGTTAAGCGACCATAAAAATAAAAATTTGAGTCTTTGGGTTGAGACAAGAAGTTTCTAGCCTTCCCAATACCAAATAGGTGAAAATACTAGTACCACAAGTTATCAAACAGTATTCCCAGCTTTCAGTCTAGCAATCTTCACTTTCCTCCCAGAATTCAAGAAAGTCAGCCACTGGGATTTTCCCAGGGAAACCTTAGAGAGTTATCAAACGTGCCCCTAATTCTATTGAGGGTGCGGTTTCTATAGAGCCGAGGCTCTAAACAATCAAAGTAATGTGCACTTTCAAATAGTGTCGAGAAATGTGATTTCAATACTGGAAATCTTTGTGATAGCCTTAAAATATATTTTCATCTCTAATTATAAAATTTAAGCTTCAAAAATAGTGTAGATCGAGTAGATCTATGAAAACTTGAAAATCTTGAAAATTGACTGTCCAAAAAAGCATTACAAGATGCACTATTTCCAAACTTGAAATCCATTTTTTTACTCATGTCCATGCATCTTGAGGTCGAGATGATGAATTTGAGGATATTTGGGCATCAAAACTACCTCTTCTAGTGAAATTTTTGATGTGCGCCCTAATTTTATTGTTTAGAGCCTTGCACTTATATAAACTTTTTCCTTCTATTAAACCCCCCATGGCTATCATATATCTTTTCCATTTAAAAGAATGGATTATATATCGTAAGTGCATTCACTTTTGGTACAAGGAGGTCAATCATTCTTAGCCATTGGATGTGAAATTAGATGGATTAGATTGTCATAATTTTTGAAAATTTTTATTTTGGACTTTATGCCAAATGAATAATATGTCCCTACTTGATTTCACATCCAACGATTAATAATGATTGTGACCTCCTGGTATCAAAAGTAAATGATATATATATTTTTTTGAGAGGCTTTAACCGTTTTTTTTGTTTGGGGTCATTCAGTGGGGAACACATGCCCCTACCTGTTTTTTCAAATAGTTTACGAGTTAGTCTTTTGAAGGTATTACTGGGGTGATGTCAGTGCAGTGAGAATGGAAACCACAACGTGGTGACTTGGGTATGGGGTTGCTACCACTACAACCCCAACCCTTTTCCTGTAAATGATATTATTGTATACATTTCCTTAAAAGAAAAATAACCTGTTATGGCAAAAAAAATCTGTTTAGTTATTTAAAGGGAAAAAAGCAGTTTTAGTAAAAATTCACTTGCACTCTCTTTATACCTAGAGAGAAATGACATTCCAAGATTGAACAAGAATTGTCTAATTTTTGGAAGGAAAGATATTGATGTTCCAAAACTCGAAATCCAACATTTTTATCCATAAATATAATCATATAGTGATACTGAACATAATGCTGGATTATTTAATCGTCCCATGTAGCTACTTTGCCTGAGAGAGTTGTTGTATGTTGTTATGCTCTTGTTGGAGTGGGGACAGTACACAAGCTCAAAAGAAAGCTAACAAATTGAGTGAAACACCCATGCCTCATGAATCTATATTTCTTTGGAACCTGGAAATGTGTTTCCATCTTTACATATTTGCCCTCCAACAAATAACTAATTACTGAACGCTTTGGTTACTGTGATTCTGTAACATACAACAATAACCAATCCATAGCTTTTAGATGGATGCTCTTCTTTATGAATTCTCTTTAAATAGCTTTTAAGGGCACTCTTTACATTTTGGGGATTTTATTTACTTGCCTTAGATGGTGGGTTCCTAACCTTAACTTCCCAAGGTACCTAGTCCTATGAGTTTATTACTTCGACATGATTATTGGGATCTTCCTTTTAAGTGTGCGATGCTAATTGGGTTGGCTCGGTGGTTATCAGGATCTTCCATTTTAGGTGTAGGGTTACTAATTAGGTTGGGTCGACTTGAGTCTTGATTTTCATGTTGACTAGACTTTGTTGGTTCTTATACAACAAAATAGATCTGATGCTGGTCTCACTTGACCTGACTCTTTTTGTGTGTGTGGAGGGCAAGTGTGTACTCACCTTCGGGTCCGGTCTTGGACTTGACAGATAACAAGTCCGTGTCATGGTGAAACTGACCTGTTTCCGGCCTTGCCCTAATGAGGTGGCCTTCCTACTTCTGGAATGCTTGGAACATTGCTCTATTGTTCAGTAGTAGGAACACATACCCACAATTCCCAAACTATTGGGAACGTTCTCTCCATTAATATTTAGGGCCCCCTTCTCTCCTTTTAAGCATCATCGTGAACTTGTAAAATGCATTTACAAGATAAAACTTGGATTTTGAAGAAAGGCAATATTTTCATACTAGAGCTAATTTGGAGAACATCAACATCAGATCGCTTCAATTATTTTTCCTTTTAGATTTATCTTATTTTTTAAGTAAATAATTCATTATTTATGGTATGAATTATTCACATTCCCCACTTCTGCTTCCAATCGTGCTACTGTTCCCAGCAGCTATTCTTCTAGAACTCCAACATGCATGTCAGAGAGGGAGAGGGAAAGGTTTAAAGTGGGTCATGATGCAGGCCTATGGACGCAATCAAGGGCAACCCACGAGCCTCCAAAATATGTACCCTAACCCACCTAGCCTGCACTACCTGGTCCAACTTGTGTAGCCTCTTGTACCCGATTGTGGTCCCATTAGCCAGAACCCAACTCTTCCCTCCCCACCTCGCGTAAACCTCATATCTCTTAACCCTTTGTCCTAACCCAACTGCCTCTTGTATCCTCACCACATTAAATCTGAACCCTTCCTTTCCTCCCTTAAGCTCAATCCAATGTCCCTCAGCCGTCGGTCTCTTTGATCCATCAGGTGCCCAATAAGACCAAATGTCATCATCTAACACATTGTAAGGCTCGAACCCGCCTTGTTTGCCTCCTCTTTGGCTACTGGCCTTGATATTGGCCTGTTGGGCTAAGTTCTGTTGGAAAATGGTTTTGATAGCGTATTTGAGTTGGGCTAGGGTTTGGATATCTGGCTCGGATATGAGTCCACTTGAATTTGGTGGCACATTTAGTAGCATTACGCAGTTTCGACCAACCGATTTGTAGTAGATGTCAAGAAGCTGATTTAAGGGCTTTGGGCCCTGTGATTTATGCCAAAACCACCCTTTTCTTAGTGAGACATCACATTCGGGGGGCACCCAGTTGTGTCCATGGGGGTCTCCGGAATTTAGATACCTGCATAAAATTGGTGGCTACGTTTAGTGACAAAAGGTAGGCTACCCATCATAAAACAGTAGTATTTAGGTTTCTTTTAAATTTATTTTAATTATTAGCTTGGGACTGTGGTAGGAATGGAACTTTAGATGTCATCTTGTAGCATCTTGCCAACCAAAACGCCAAGGCCTTGAGGCCATTCTTTACTAAAGTGTAGTAAATGGTGGGTGTGGGCCTTTGTGTTTGGAAGCAGCATTTCAAAAAATTAGAATCGGGCTGTGTCTCGGCAGGGTTCTGATTTCCATTCCACTCGGTTTGACTCGGTTTATTCCTGAGTAGGACCAGACTGTATTTAACCAAAAGAAATTGATAAAGCTAGAAAGCTGGAGCCTCGGATGATTCTGGGGTTTTCAGGCATGGAATTGTCAACCTCTTAATCCGATTTGACACCCCTGCAGGTTGGTGGGGGGTGGGGGTGGTGGTTCCTGTATTGGACAGGCAATTTTTGCGTTACTGTTTTGAATGGCTTGGCCTATGTGTGCTTGGCTTGACCCCAGCCTACAGGTTTAATGGAATGGGATTGGGCATAGACTAAGGCTGTGTTGATATCTTAAAAAGGGAATTTTTTGACAATGAGAGGATGTAGGATTCAAATCAAGGGTGTTTCAGTCTTCTATAAGCCTTCACCTTTTTTTTTTTGGTTAACCATCATGGCTTTTATTGAGTAATAGAAAAGAAAAGATTTATCTGCTTGCTTATGGCTTCAAATGTCAATTATTATAAAAGGAATGCCTATTTTTATCCAAGTTAAACTGCAATTTTTTTTTTCAACTTACTGTAAGGAAAGTGGTCTACATGCAAATGTTGCCTTGATGTCAAAAAACCACTATGCATACCATTTTTTGATAGTTGTAGACTCTAGAAAGCACTCGTTTTGCCTTGAATGCATTCACAAGTTCACAAGTCTTAAAAATTGAACTAGAATATGTACTTTTTCTTTCTTTTGTATTTGTCTCGTAGCTTTGCATTCAATTGAATTTTGAGTTGTAACTCTTTCACATTCTTAAAGGAAAAGGGTGAGGAATCTTCAATCGCATAAATTTAAAAAAGAAAAAGAAAAAAGTGTAGCTCAGTGGTCCCTCACCCAACATTTGAGGTGCCTATCGTCACCAAGCTTTGGTTAATGGTAGACCAGCATGTACTTCCGGCGAAACCAGCTTCATCACCAACCCACCTAACATTGGGCCCTGCATCTGAAAATATATTTATAGATCCTTGGAGCTCTTTCACCATAGAGAACCAATCCTTAAAGAAATAAGTCATATTGGCTGCATCTGCACCCTTTGCCCCATCAAACCATATCTCTGATATGCTCCCATATCTAATCATTCACCCACAAACACAAAGATTCCTTTCTTGGTCAGTTCTCAATCAAGATTTTTTATTAGTAAGAAATTTGGTCACTTTATATGTGGCATTTGGTGGACCCCATTCCTTTTCTAGTGGGATCAAACCTCTTGGCCTAGTGGTTAAGGCTCATGGGATAAGAATTACCAGAAAAAGAAAAAGAAAAAGAGGAATAAAAAGAGTTTTGAGGGAGGAGCACTATGGTCTTTTATTTGAAACCCACTTAACCCAACCTCATCTCATGAAATGTTCGAAAGGGGTTAGCTTTTCAATTTGACATGGTCTCATGCATCATATATTAGTCACTTTTCCCATCCTACCTAATTTTCTTTTGGGGTTGTGGACAAAAGACTAATGCCTTCCTACACAAAGCTCACAAGCTATCAGATGTAAAATCATACAGCTGGGATGTCATTTCGGTTGCAATTCCCCAGGCTATCGGATGTTAAGTCAGATAGCTGGGGTGTGTCATTTCTCTTCCCAAAGTCAAAGGAATTTTTTTTGGCTTGGTGTGTAACTAATGG
The DNA here is from genome assembly GCF_000471905.2 of Amborella trichopoda. The sequence continues at coordinate 3,123,498 of NW_006500346.1, read as the reverse complement.
TATGTTCCAGCTTCCCAATTTCTCAATTGATAGTTAGTGCTTTGTTATAAGATCATGATAGTTAGTGTTTTGCTGCAAGATCACAATCACTCATAGCCATCTCATATAAAATCAATCGGGTAGAGTGTTTTACAAAAAAATAAAAAATAAAATAAAAAATTCTTTGGACTTTAAGCATGATTGATATCATTTAACAGTTAAGGGCAATTGTGATGTTGTATCAAAAGTAAATAATCATATTGCATATTTCCCCTCATTCCATACTTTGCCATTCTTAGTAAATATGTTGGCTTTTGTTGTGTACTACTCCCTTATTCTCTACTTTCCCTATTCTTATCATAAATAAGTTCGGGAAAAGTATACCGTATGTAATGGCAACTTTTCCATAATTTGTTTACCTTCAGTTTGTCTAGTATATAACATGTAATATGCTGTTTATATCAATGATATAAACATCCCTGAACCGATTTGGAATCACTTAGAGTGCGTTCGAACTCAGGCCCTAGATTCTTTACAGAGTCACCCAAAACCTAGGGTCCTTGTTACTGTCCCTAAAAAATGGCCTAGTCGGACTTCTGACACAGCCAATTCTCTATGGACTTGAGCGCCTGCTGAGTCCAAACCCATGTCTACATTTTCAAATATAAATTTTTATACTGATCCCCGTTGCTATATGTTATTGCAAAGAGATGGTAGAGACCAGCATGCTACATACAAAACAACCAATAGTGTGGTACCATAAATTTTTCATGTCCAAAGGACAATGAGCGTGGAAAGCAAACGGACCAGGATTTTATAAAAAGGGCAAAGAAAAAGTTAGTGCGTTTTTCACGTAATTTGTCCGAGAATGGTTTGATAGGGCTGCATCTTTATCGTATTGTACAGTGTCACCTCATAACTCATCAAAAATTGCAATGCAAGTGTGGAACAACCTTTAAATCGATCATCTCAACTTGAACATTATGGTTGTGCAAAAAAATTAGGATTTTAAAATCTAAAAATAGTGTATATAGCAACAAATAATCTTGACCATCCAATTCGTCCAAAAAATAAATGCTTACAAATCCACAAGATCTGTATCAATTTTTGAGTTTTAAGTTTTATTGCCGGTGTTGAAATTAATTTTAAAGAATTTTTGAGTTTCAAATTTTATTGTCAGTGTTGAAAATTAATTTTAGAGCCATCATAAAGATTCCTAATACCGAAAGTGCTTTTTGGATGAGCATTTGAGGTGAGGCTTTATTTTGTTTTCGCCCTATCGAAACTTCATCCTAACTTTTGTTATTCGGCGTACTTCTCTTCTTTTTTTTTTCCCCTTACTTTTCAAATCCTCTTTTTCTTTTTACCCATTGGTGAAGAACAAACAAAACATCATATCACCCAAAAAAAAAAAAAAAACCCCCAAATGTCTATTGGTCATTATAACTAACCATTACGTCGCTAGCTAATCAAATTATGCTTATAAAATAAACTTATCAAATTCCTTTTATTTTTTCTTTTTCCCCATAGGTGAAGAACAAACAAACCATCATACCACCAAAAACAAACAAAAAAAAAAGTCCCCCCAAATTTCTATCGGTCATGATAACTTACCATTATGTCGCTAACGAATCAAATTATGCTCATAAAATAAAATTATACTATCAACTAAAAGAAATGAACATGAAATTAAGTCCTATACCTTCTTAGCAATTCCTGTAGCTGGCCCAAATAAAACTCATTATAAGGCAAGTCGCGCCCATAAGTGTGCTCGTGCCGATCCCATGGCGAGAGGTACAAGCCCACATCCAAGCCCTGGGCTCGAGCCGAGTCCACAAACTCATGGACCACATCCCCTGTTCCATTCTTCCATGGACTGAATTTCACGGAGTGATCTGTGTATTTTGAGGGCCATAAGCAGAAGCCATCATGGTGCTTAGCGGTGAGTATGACGAGAGAGAAGCCCGAGTCCTTGGCTACTCGAGCCCATTGGCTTGTGTCGAGAGAGGTTGGCGCGAAGGTGGTTGGGCTTTCGTGCCCTGTTCCCCACTCTGAGTCTGTGAAGGTGTTCATGCCAAAGTGCATGAACATTATGAGCTCTCTCTGTTGCCATTTGAGTTGGGCTGAATTGGGAAGTGGGAGGAGAGGTAAAGGGGGTGGCAATGGGTGGCTATTGGAGACTTGGAAG
>NW_006500346.1:3092930-3111454 GCF_000471905.2 Amborella trichopoda | reverse complement strand
GAGAGGGTTAATTTTTGGCATTAAAGAGAGAAAAAATGGAGTGTTAGAGAGAGAGAGGGTGTGTGTTTTGAGAGAAAGGTGCCATTTTAGTATTTGTACGAGTAAAAAATTAATGATAAAATGGATATAGGGGTTGCAAAATAGAAACAATGAAGATTTTATGTTACAAGTAACATTTTCAAACGTTGGATTTGATGAGAAATAGAAGTAAAAAATAAAAGATTAGGAAATATTTTCTCTAGATCTTTTTACTTGCTATATTCTCTCAACCTTTTTTCTCTCTCTAAAAATCTATTAATACTTTAAAAATCTATTAATAGAATGGACATGAGGGTTGGGAATATCTTTCCAGATCTCTATTTACAGATCAACCCACCATCCCAGATGGATCAAGAGATGGCCATTGAAGAAGCATGAACCCAGTATCAAGATTTTCAGGTGACCATATTCCAACTACTAATTCAGGTACAAGTAGTGAAAATGGTCAGGAATCCCCATTACTGCTGCACCGTTTCCTGATTTTTTTCATGGAGATGCTGTGATTTTGAGGCCTAGATCTCACCACCATTTACAAGCTTTAGGGAGGGTTCGATGCAGCTTGAAGATGAAAAGCGTGTAGTGCCTTGGGTGTTCATCCTTGAAAGGTGCAGGAGAGAGAGAAAATAGGAAGGGTGGATAGAGAGAGCGAGGGATAGGGTGGAGAGTGTGAAAAGATAAAATATATTTTTTAAAACAAAAATGGTAAAAAAATTCAAATACACTATCTTACTATGTATCTAAAATACATAGGATCATTCCCCAAATGATATCTAAAATACAAACAAATGATATCTAAAATACAAACGATCATTCCCCAAATTGTAATATGACGAATTTAGTCTGTTATCATGAAGTCACAAACAAACATATAGATATCTAAAATACATAGGATCATTCCCCAAATGATATCTAAAATACATAGAATCCCCAAATTGTAATATGACGAATTTAGTCTGTTAACATGGAGTCACAAACAAACATATAGTGACCCGTACATAGGACTTTAATTAGGAGAGAGAAAACATGGCTTAAATAAGCCCCATAAGTACAAACATATAGTGACCCGGACATAAGAATTAGGAGAGAGAAGCCATGGCTTAAATAAGCCACATAAATACAAATAAATAGGCTTCAATTCAAGGACCACACCAAAAGAAAAGAAAGTACTGGTCTTGAAAGGACGGACCATTTAAGATCACCTTCATAAAACAATGAAGGCCCTATTATAGTATCCATGCAACTCAGGCCCAGTTAACTTTCTCTCTTACTTTTTTCCCTACAACTATCTTTTTTCGTAAAAACCCCTCCAATCCAAAAAAGAAAAGAAAAAAGAGGCTAAACTACCCCCTCTCTCCTCTCATGGCTTTTACCTACGACTCTCTTCCTGTGCGCTCTGGCAGCCCATTTAAACACTCCGGCAATGAGGACACGTGCTCTAGCAATGCAAGGATCCGCTTCGACAGTACACATTATGGAGCCAAAGCGTTCTGGCGGTTGGATAGGTCGTTTAAGCAATGAGGACACGTGCTCCAGCAATGCAAGGACCCGCTCCGCAAGTACATTTTTTGGAGCCACAGAGCTCCGGCGGTTGAATAGGTCGCTCTAGCAATGAAGACAAGCGCTCTAGCAGTACAAAGGCACGCTCCGACAGTATACCTTTTGGAGCCACATCGCTCCGACGGTTGAATTGGTCGCTCAAGCAATACGCTATTTGGGACCACTAATTGACTCTTTTTTTTGTATGGGAAGGGCATTTCCATAAAAAAATAACAACTTTTTTGCGAGGAGAGGTGGTTGGGGGAACTCTTTGGAGACGCACTCCGATAGTACACCTTTTGAAGCCACATCACTTTGGCAGTTGAATTGGTAGCTTCGGCAATACGCTACTTAGGACAGCCAATTGACTCTTTTTTTTGTATGGAAAGGATATTTCCATAAAAAAAATAGTAACTTTTTACCTTGGGGGGTTTTTACCAGAAAAGGTGGTTATGGGGAAAAACATGAGAGGAAAGATTAGCTGGGGGTTAAGTTGCGTAGATAGTTTACTTGGGGGGTTTTTTATAATTTTCTCAAGAATGAAAGAACATAATTTATATAACAGACTCCAATTAATTGAGATAGATAATGTTGATGGTGGTTGTCTATTTTTATTGGGAAAGGTTTCTGTACTTCTTCTACAACATCGAAGATCTATGCTTCCCCTACCATCTAGCCCTTCAATTTTGATACAGTGAGCCACTTACTGTTTGATCTTAGATCCGATGCCTCAGAGTATTTTATTTTAATTTTTTTTTATACAAATTGTATGAATATAAAATTTTGTATATGACATCTTCTCATTAGAGAGCACCTATAAAAAATATTTAAAAATCAGTTTTTGATAAAATATAATAACCAAAATACCTCTTAAACTTTAGAGGTATTTTGATCATTTAATTTTATTGGAAATATTTTTTTAATATTTTTTTTACAAGTGCGTGTTTAATAGCGGATTGGACGTAAAAAAATTTGGTATAAAAGTAATTTATAAAAACAGATTAAAAATAAAACAGTGTAAAAACGTGACATTGTGATTGATACAATGTTAGCGGGTTGGACAAGGAGAAGTGTATAAATCTTATGTTATAGGGAAAAGGTGTGTTGTGATTTTGGACTTCAGTGTTTTGCTTTGTTATCTTTTGAAGGGGCAGGGTAACGTGGGAAAGGGTAGAAAGTAGTGGGTTTTTTTTTTTTCCTTTTATACATTTTCCAACTTTGTTTCTTTTGGTTTTTTTTGGCAGCAATGGCTAGTCACTGCATGCAATGCAAGCAGACCGGACAGAAACCACACAAGGCAAGGCGGCTATATGATGCCAGTTCGGTATGTGTGTTTGGATGATGCTATCATTGTTGGCTCCCCTTTCTTGCTGATCTTCTCCCATTTTCGACAATGGATCGGAAATAACATAAAGTCAGTTTAGATTCTCCATAGAGTATGTAAAGGAGCTGTAGAAGCTAGTGAAGGCGCGCGCTGCAGGAGGAGCTGGATGACACACTTGAGGAAGAGCACCGGCAGCAGCAACGGAACGGAGGTGGTGGTGGTGCTCCGGCTGCGACCCCTTCCTCTGATAGCAACAACCATGGCGGCTTTAGTGTTTCGGAGGAGCGAGTTTGTTATATCAACTTTAGAATCGGAAAATGGGAGGAGATATTCGTTGAATCTGTTAGAATGTTATTAGGATGGAGCGGTTGTACCCTCTAAATATTAGGCCCAAGACCCTCATCAACTTAAATGAATATTTCTACCAAAATTCTCTCTTTCTCTCTCTCTCTCTGCCGGCAGCTTTATAAAACAGTATAAGCCGCATAGCTCATATTGAACTATTTAGATATTATGCACAATTTTGGGGAGATGTGTACATCTCGTGTTGTTCGATTTTTATTTTTTGGTTTTCCTAAAAATATGAACCTGAAATTTTGGGCACACATGTGATTGACCGAGGCACTCTAAAAAAATAAAAAATAAAACGAATAATATGCACAAATGTGGCCAAAATGTGTCTCTCATAATCTTTGAATGTTTGCATGTCTGATGATGGGTGGTCTTTTGGCCAACAAATGTTCTACGCCCTAAAGAAATTGTTTACCTGGGACTGAGACTGTCCCTTGGCTCATAGGTCCTGGTATCTCACATATGACTTGGGTCATCTCAGAGATGACTTGGGTCCCCGAAAAGAGGCTTTCTTTGCCCTCCACCTAAACTGTCGCATGAAAGGCCCAAAGTATCGTAGGGTCTTTCTGTCTAGGTGGAGATAGTTTTGTATCTTCACAGCTCATAAATTCTTAACCTCTCTTAGAGGATTTTATATTTGGTTACCATTTATATAGGTTGCAACCTTACTTTTAGAAATAAGGTTACAATAATGATATAGATTTTAAGCATTTTTTAAGACAATATAAACCACCTTTTTAGATAGTATTAAATCTGCACTATCTAAATAGAATAAATGTTATAGATTACTTCAACGTTATTTCTGTAAGTAAAATTACAACTTTATACATACTTATTCCTTTATATTTTTATGACAAAGTAGTAGTACTTTTAGAGAGAAGTGGTAATGTGCAATGATAGAGAGTGAGGGGTATTGGGGCCATTCCGTGTCCATGGATCATGTTGATTAAAGCAATAGGTCGTGTTTTGAAGTAGATGATGAGAGAATAAAGAGACCCATTGAGAGCCAACGGAATGGACAGCTCCATGATAGAATACGGTATCAATGTGTACTTCTCAAGATCGATTTTCAAGAGATTTTTTTTTTTTTGAGCTCAAAGTTCCCCATAATGAATATCCAATCAAAATGGATTGTCCAAATTCAATCTTGGAACACATTTAGATTTGGGTCCTCTTTGAAATCTAAATCTTTTTTTTTTATTCCTTTGATTTGAGAGTTGTACACATTCATATTAAATAGCACTATGCATATAATTTGAGAGATTCGGTCCATAAAATACATATTAACTAAGTGTACACTGTCTATTGGATCCTTTTCTTCCCTTGTGAGTTGGGCATATGTGCCATCAAATGAGCCGGGGCATTTGGACTTCCCAATCTCATCGATGGTCCAAATAAAACCTAAATGGGATAGGGGTATAAATTAACAGCAGATATAGAACCTAATTGCATTATGACTATTGGAATTGTAAGAGACTATTTATTTTTTGTACATGGATGTTATAATCATTCACACTCATTAGATATCAAATTGGATGACTTGGGGTGAGTAACGATATTTGAGAATTTTTTTTTTTAAATTTTGTGTTTATTCAATAACACGCTTACCACCGCCCATTTTGAAAATTATGGGACAAAAATGACATTGACCTCCATGTACAAAAGATAAAAAGCTCTTTGTATACAATCACATAACTATTTGCTATGGAATTATCACACAATCCAATGGATGATAGGTCTGGGGTCCATTTAAATGTTTTTAAGGGTGAGAAGATGATTTCGTCAGGATGAAAGATCTCATACGTAATTCTCTCTGATCTATGTTTTAAATGGTTAAAATTTGTGATTGGTAAAGATTATGGGGATCGATCAAATTACGGTTTAAAGATAGTCTATTGCATAAAATCGATTCTATATGAGAACATGCAGCTTTTTGCACCTAAATAATTTTACCTTTTAAAACTAATGAACTAACTTTAGAAATTAAACTAAAGCAGAGAAATAAACTAACCAAAATAAAAGAGAATAAATACTTATCGGGGATCCGAAACATACAGATGGGGTGCGGATCAGGCCATTCTTATTTAGCTCACTTTCTCCTTCTGAAAGATCTGCTGAGAACTCAGGTTTTCGGTTTTAAATTTGACAATTGAATGATTTTGGTCAGAGGTTGTGAATTCCTAGATCTAGGGTTCCTATGAATTCTATTGTTGTACCCTGTATGTTGTGTAGGTTTCCTAAGGGGAAGTTGCAGGAAATCTGTAGTGTTTAGGTTTAGATTTGACTAGGCTACAGTTATTTATTGGGAATTTTAAGGATCTTAGCTTTTATGGACTCTAGGGCTCTGAATCTACAGTTTGTATGGTTCGATATCACAGGTTCTACTTATTTATAGGTAATGGGAATTATAGGGCTCTTAGATTTGTATGGTCCGTAAGGAATAGGATTATAGGTTAATAGGAATTCCAGATAGGATGTCTATTATTACCAACAACTGACTGTACTGACCCTTAAATGCTAAGACTTGGAACCATTAGACACCAATGTGCCATTTTACTAGGGTATTAGTTTTCATTTGAACTGACGAATTTTAGATAGAAATGATGGCATAAATATTTGGCATATGAAACTTCTATTTCACCTTTTTTCAATTCTCTATAGAATGAATTCAACGCTTAAATTTCCATTGGGTTTAAAACTGGATCATGTCCTTCTCATTTAGCACACCTTCTCCTTCTGAAAGATCTGCTGAGAACTCTTGTGTTAGGTTTTGGATTGGAGAATTGAATAATTTTGGCTAGAGGTTTTGGATTGCATCGCTATAACCAGAAACATTACAGAGAAAACTAGAACAAAAAATAGTAAGAAAATTTCAATAAAAAATGGACAATATAGGGACAGATTGAAAATTTCAATAAAAAACTGGATAATATAGGGCTGAAAATTTTCTGGGAATACAAGCATGCTTCTCTCGATGTGCCCACGAGGCACACGATTGAAGGACGCGGTTAGCATGCGGCCAAGCCTGCACATGTAGAAATACGGGCTTGGCAATAAATATATTTTTAAATATAATTTGATCCTAATTTTTAGAGAATATATAATCTTTAATATGGAGATATGAATATGAAAACATAAATAAAATTTGAAAATGAAAAATAATAATTATATTAAAAAAGCATTTAGACCATTAGTTACATTTGTTTTAGATGGACCACCTATTTGCATCAATTTTTAAGATGGATGTTTTATACCTTTGGACTCTAGGTCGCATATTGTAGAAATGCGGTCTTGCCCCGCATGAAACAATTGTTCCACATTTAGATAGATCCCAAATTGGCTGCACAATGAAAGTCCCAAAAAAAAGAATAGAAAAAAATCGTATATGAAATACTTTTATTATAATATTATATTAATATCATAATATTATTATAATTCTATTAATACCATACTATTATATTAATGTTGATGTTAATATCATAATATTATATTAATATTGATGTAATGATATTATAATATTTTATAAATATTAAAATAGTAATATTTTCATATAGTTATAACCTTCATATTTAATATCTACTACTATTTGTTATTATTATTTCATTATTTATTTATGTTTGAAATATTTATATTGAAATAATGACCCTTTAAAATATTTACATAAATAAATGTTCGTCATGAAACATCATCACTATTAATATTAATATTTTTGATATTATAAGACAATAATATTATAATATAATAATGACTTATAATATTATTATAAGCTTATATTATTATCTAAGAATTATTATCTTAATGTGCTAATATCATATTATATAAATATTAAAATATTGTCCATATTTATTGTTGTGTTTTATTAATATTTTAATATTATATTATGATTACAATACTAGATTATTATTTAGTTGTTAAGATAATGATTATTGTGTAGCCATAATATTTATATGCGCTCTTATTTCATTATTATTATTATTTATTGTTTGTTAATATTTATTATTAAGATAGAATTAATTTAGTATTTAATTAAATAACTATTTATCATAGATAATAATATGAGTGGAGTATATTTTGTTAGTTATATTTTCCTCATAATTTAAAACTTTTATTTAAGAACTACACATTTAATAAAAATTCCCTAATATACATTATAATATATTTATTTTCACTTTCATATATTTGTTAAAGGAAAAAGTTTATATAAGGTTGCGACCTTAAAATATAGAATTACAGATGCACCTAAAAAATCCATCGGAAAAGGTTGATTTAATGTTGGAAAACCCTCTAATTGATTATCTTGACATCGAGATGTATGAATATGAAATAAAAGGACTTTGCGTCCCAGAAATAATGCATCTTGTAACATATTATCTAGCTTGTCCATTTTCATGATTTTCATATATTTATAGGTCGACTATTTTTGGAGATTAAAATTTTATAATTAAATATAAAAATAGTTTTTCAGATAATCCTAAGAATTTTTTAGACCAAAAGTACTTATTATGAGAAAATTTGGAGGTGTATTTCATACTTGATATATTTCGCTCATAAAATCTCTCAAATTGCATAGATTTCTTTTATCTAATCCCAGAAAAGATAGGACTTATTATTCTTGAAAAACATAAAGATACCTACGTCATGCTCTGAACTTCTCTATATTAAAGTCTACCTCCTCTCTAGAGATAATATCCTTTTTTATTCTTACAACCTTTGTCCAATGGTTGGACTCCAACCTTTAACTATGGTTTACTAATAGGAAAATTGTTTCATGCGGGGTAGACTGCATTTCTTCTACATATGCCGTCCAGAAAGTGTAAAACATCCCTCTTAAAGATGGATGCCAATAAATGTTCCATCTAAAAGCAATGAAAACTAACGGTCCAATTGTTTTTATGGATTTATAGAGAGAGTACAACCAATACTTGCTAAAACTATATGATACAATTTCAATATAGGTATAGCATACAATTAGACACTGACATTTCTCAATATCCAATTGCCGTATCTGTTGTAGTTACCATGTTTGTTCACAAGTAATACTATTTTTGTGCATTTTGATAGGAAGAACTACAGATTGTGGTCCTTTCAGATGCGATGCTTTCTTATAAGAAGAAAATTATGGGGCGACGTTGATGGATATATACCCCAACCTATCGATGAGAATAGGCGCAATGTTTGGTTTGCTATTGATAGTTGCATTGTTACTTGGATCATGAATTCGTTTGAGCACAAAATTGGGCGCAACCTCACATACTAGCCAAATGGCAAAGCCATGTGGGATTATTTGAAGAAGATTTACCCTCAAACAAACACAGCTCGTCTCTATGCACTTGAAAACGAAAGCATGAATACACGACAAGGAGATTCCTCTATTCAAGACTATTTCAATTCCCTCTCAAGCATATGGAATGAGATGGACTCAATGGAGACAGAGTCACCTAACGAGGCAATTACTAAAAGAAGAAATCAAACCTGTTTATTCCATTCTTTAATGGGGTTGTGATCAGAGTTTGAAAATATTAAAACATCAATTCTTCATCGTACTCCCACTTCTTTACTAGATGATGCCCTCTCATATCTCCTTGCTTAGGAAATTATCTTAGACTCTCTTGGGATTTGCAAATTCAATTCACTAGACATCCTTGATGTGGCTTTAGCTATACTCAATGGCTCTAACAAGGGTTTCAACTACGCCTAAATACAATGCAACATATGTAGTCAAAATGGACACATAGTTGCTCATTGAAAGAAGCAATGTTTTTGCAATTATTGCAAAAAATTTGGCCATGTAATTGTTGATTGTCGAAAAAGTCTTTAGGCTCGTGGAAAGTATTCTGCTAGTGGTTCTACTCAATTAGTTGCATTGGCCTCTATTCCAAGTTTAATCAACATGGAGGATTTTCTGCTGACTCCCACTCTACATCTACACCTTCATCATCTACAATTCATCTGCCTATTCTAGGTTTTCCCTCTATTGACTCAAATACACTTCAGCAGCTTGCTCATGCCATAGTTACCTTGGGGTTTTCAGGTAATTCGAATGCTCTTTCAAAAATTTGTATTATAAACTCAGTAGCATCTAACCATTTGACATGATAAATTTCTCAATTATCCTCTGTGACACCTCGTTTTGGTAAAATAAATTATTTTATTGCTAATGGATCTCCTTTTCATGTTACCCACTCTGGTAATACCACTATCCCTAGTCCATCTGGCAAGTTCTTGTTACTTGAGGATGTCCATCATGTTCTCAACCTTCCTCTTAATTTGATATCTATTGGGTAATTAGTTGACAATAAATGCCTTGCCTTATTTTCTAATGAAGGTTGTGTGTGTAGGATCAAGTAACCGGAAAGGTGATTGGGATAAGCACTAAGAAGGAACAATTAATTTCAGCAAGGCTCCTTCTCACCTTTCAAAGGCCCTACCTGTTAGCCACCTTTCTCTTTCTTCTCATGAAATAAGCCAATCAAATTCTCTAAGGTATGTCTGGCACTGTAGGTTAGGTCATCTACACTCTCAAAAAATGTTATCCCTTTTGAATTCTGGAGTTTTACCTGCTGTCTTTTCTAATAAAAAAGTTGATAAAGATATTTTGTGTGATAGTTGCAAGTTGGCAAAGCATTTGGGTCTATCTTTCCCTCATAGTACTAATAAAAGTACCAGCCATTTTTCTTTAGTGCACTATGATGTGTGATGCTTGCTCCTGTTCCTTCAATTAATGGTTCTTTTTACTGTGACATTTATTGACGATTTTTTGAAGTACACATGGGTTTATTTCTCAAACACAAATCAAGTGTGTTGAGTGTCTTTAAAGACTTCCGTAGTATGATTACAAACCAGTTTCAAAAAAATATTAAAGTCTTTAGGTCTAATTCATGAGGGGAATACCTATCCAATGAATTTCAAACATATATTCGTACAAATGGCATTATTCATCAATGTTCATGTCCTCATACCCCTGAATATATTGGAGTTATCAAAAGAAAACATTGGCATATCCTTGAAATTGTTCACTCTCTTCTTATAAGCTCTCATTCTCTTAAAAACATGTGGGGTGAAGCCATGTCCACTGCTCTGTATCTTGTTAATCTTCTTCCTACTCTTGTTCTACACAATGTTTCACCTTTTCATAAGCCTTTTAAAAATCCCATGGTTACTCACACTTGTGTGTGTTTGGATATACTTGTTTTGTTCTTCTTCCCTCTCTTGCACGAGATAAAATCTCACTTAAGTCTTCTAAGTTTATGTTTGTGGGCTATGCAATCAATTAAAAGGGGTATCGCTGCTTTGATCCTACTATTAATCGTGTGACAATCTCACGACATGTTTTTTTTTTTTGAAAATATACCTTTTCATCATCACTATTTACACCCTACTACACCAACACATGCATCTGATTTTTCAATCCTACCTGGATTCGACATCCCTAGTCCGGAAGTTTGTAACTCTAATGAGACTGCTGTTCCTAGAGTTGATCATTTATCACCTCCAGTTGTTGATCCGCCTACTGTCCCTCAGCAACTTTGCGGTCTCTTCATAAGTTTGTTCCTCCCTATCGTCTTAACTTGCTAGTGGTTAGTTTATCTCATGTATGTTGTTCAATAACCACTACTAACCCTCTCTTTCATGAGTCATCTTCTTATTCTCAGGCATCTAAACTCCAATGTTGGCATATGGCTGTGAATGAGGGAATTGCAGCTTTAGAGGCGAACCATACTCGAGACTTAGTACTGTTGCCTCCTAACAAGCATTCTATTGATAGTAAATGGATTTACAAGGTTAAGTTACAAGCTGATGGAACCCTTGATCGACACAAAATATGGTTAGTTGCACAAGGTTATGGCCAAGAGTATGTCATTAAATATAAGGAAACTTTTTCTCTTGTTGCTAAAACGATTACAATTCATACTCGTCTTGCACTAGCATCAATTTGTGATTGGCCCATATGACAGATGGATGTCAAAAATGTTTTTCTTAATAGAGAGCTTTAAGAGGAAGTTTATATGCACCAACCACCTGGGCTTGCTTCTCTAGATACATCATTGGTCTGTCGACTTCGTAAGGCAATTTATAGTCTTAAATAAACTCCTCACGCATGATTTGAGTGTTTTTAGGTTGTCATTCTTGCAAATAGTTTCATTCAAAGTAAACATGATCACTCCATGTTTATTCGTATCACGAAACATGACATTTGTATTATTTTATTATATGTTGATTATATTCTAGTCTCTAGAGATGATTTTACTTCCATCAAAGATGTAAAGCTACGATTGCAAGAAGAATTTCAAATGAAGGACCTTGGGGAAATGTCTTACTTCCATGGCCTTGAGATCACTTATTCTAAGCGTGGTATTTATATTCATCAATATAAGTACGCATGTGATCTTGTTTCTAGTGCCCGATTCACTGATGTAAAGGATGTTGATACTCTCATGGAGCTAAATGTTGAACTTTATGCAATTGTTGGAGATCCTCTTCCTGAGTCTACAATGTATCGCAAACTCGTAGGCTTCCTCATTTACCTTACTATGACACACTCAGATATCGTATTTGCTGTCCATGTTGTGAACCAGTTTATTTCAGATCCTCGATGACCACATCTATCAGCAATTCACTGTATTTTTCATTATGTTCGAGGTACTTGCAATCATGGATTATTTTTTGCTTCCACATCTTCTTGAGATCTCAGTGTATATGTAGATGCAGATTGGGCAGGTGATCCAGACACTTGTTGCTCTACTACAGGATGTTGTTTATTTTTTAGATCATCCTTAATATCATGGAAGAACAAGAAATAATATACTGTCTCCAAGTCAAGTACTGAAGCGGAGTATCGTGCTATTTCTTCTGTTGTCAGTGAGATTATTTGGGTTCATGCTCTTCTCAATGACTTTGGTTTCAATATTTTAGATCCCACACCTTTAAATGCAGATAACCAAAGTGCAATTAAAATTGCATCAAATCCAGTCTTTTATGAGCGAATAAAACATCTTAATGTGGATTGTCATTATGTTCACGATTGCTATCTTCATGACACATTATCTATCCCTTATGTTTCTTCTACTGCACAAATAGTTGATATTTTCACCAAATCTCATACTTACAAACGTCATGATTTTTTCATAAACAAGGCAATGTGTTACTCATGTCCGCATCAGCTTGAGGGGGGTAATAACATGCATATAATAAATAAAGTGTAATTGTTTTATTTTTATTTAATTTGTTCTTTATTGTCCTTGTATATTTGTGTAGGGTAGTTTTGGTCTAAAACTAAATATGTATTGTATATAAAGCCTTTTAAGGTTTCATTCTTGTTAATGTGAATTGACCACATATTCCATTCCTCTCTCTGCCTCTCTCTCCATCATCTTTGCTTTCTCAAAATCTATCATCTTCAATTCCTAAATCAATCTATTAAAAAATAAAAAAGAAATGAAAACATCACTTAAACAATTCAAACCACAAAAAATCAATGAGGTGGTTGCATTTCAATTTACCAACAATATAGTTACTTTTTCAAATTCATTCACTCAGGTGCCTCCTCAATATTTGGATATTTACCAATAATATAGTTAATTCCTCAAATTCATTCACTCAGGTGCCTCCTCAAGATTTTTGGACTTGGAACCTTGAAAGTGAGAGTATTTTGATATTTGAAAACTAAAGTTACTCAAGTTAAAATGATCTAAATGCCCATGCTTGTTCTAGGTTCCAAGCCCTAAACATGTTTTTTAATAAAAAAAATCTTCTTCCACCATTAAGAGCCTAGAATAAACAAGGTTGTTAAACCTTTTGGCTTTTGTGATTTATGGAGTTGAATCACCAAAGTTCCCCATCTTGTCCCTTTTTTCAAATAGGGAACAAGCAACATAAAAAAAAAGGGTATTTAGGTCATATAACTCAATTGAATTAATTGAGCCAAATTTCCAAAAATGCCAATATGGAACAAGCACATATATTTAGAATAAGGAACAAACACATATATTTAAATCATTTGGCTCAACTAACTCATTTGGATCAAATTTCCAAACTGCGCTCACTACAATTTGGGTATTATTAAGAAAGTCCTTTAGGTACCAAAAGAAAGGTTTTTTAAAAGGAAAGTCTATAAAGAGACTATTTATCTTTTGTATAAGGAGGTCACTACTATTCTCACTCATTAGATGTTAAATTGGATGGTTTAGGATGAGTCGCGAAGTTTGAGATTTTTTTTAGAACTTTATGGCTATTCATGACACGCTTACAACACTCATTTTGAAATTTAAGGGATAAATGTGATTATGACCTCTTTTTACAAAATATAAAGGAAAACATTTATAGCAAGGTTGCAACCTTAAAATGTAGAATTACATATGCACCTCAAAAATCCATGGAAAAGGTTGTTTTAATGTTGAAAGACCCTCTAATTGATCATTTCGATATCGAGATATATGAATATGAAAAAAAAAAAAGTTTTTGAATCCCTGAAGTAGTGCATCTTACAACACATGATCTAGACAATCTATTTTCAAAATTTTCTTATGTTTATAGATCTACCTGATTTTAATCATTTTTTGAGTTTAAAACTTTATAATTAGATATGAAAATAGATTTTAAGATAATCTTAATAATATTTTACACCAAAATTGCATGTTGTGATAAAATTTAACAGCGCGCCTTATAGAAACAACACCTAATTTTAAACATTAAACAATTGGATTGTTTAAGGTTGCAACCTTATAGAAACCACACCCAAAGATAAATGGTCTCTTTATAGACAAAATCCCATTTTTATAGGGATCTATTTTTTTTTTGGTAAAATTGTTAATCTCACTATCTCCGCAGTGATTCTTCAAAGTGGCTTGACCATGTTATTGATATACACTCCACATGAGAGAGAGAGAAAGAGAGAGAGAAACTGTGGATACATGCAAAGGAATGGTTTTTCTCAAACTTTAGTGCGAAGTTTGGAATTGTCAATCTTCGTCGGGAATTGATGGGACTGACTCGGATCCTAGTCAGAATCGAGAATCAATTTGGTTAGGGTTACCCAGTTCTATCAAACAATCGGTCGAGAATGTCAACGAACTGAGCGATCAAGATCGATCAAATCGGCTGGTTTCTACCCATTTAATTTTGGAAAATTGTTTTATGTGGGCGGGGACGACATTTCTACATTTGCGATATCTGAGGTATAAAGCATTCATCTTAAAGATCGATGCTAATAGGTGGTCCATCTAAAAACAATTGAAATTAAAGGTCCAAACACTTTTTTAGTAGAATTATTTTTAATTTTCAAAATTTATTTATTTTTTATATTCATGATCTCCATGTCTGAGATTACATGTCCTTAAAAATTAAGTAAGAAAATCCATCTCAAAACCAGATTTTTAGGAGGTAACTCATTTGTTCATGGATTCATAGAAACCGTGTTCTCTAATTTTCATATCTTCTCTTTTTTACATATAAACTTATGACTAATGATCCTATGATACCCTCCTACACCCATGTGTGTAGTGTGTAGGACCTCAAAAGATCACCATCAAATTTGGTATAAAATCTTTAGAAAAGTCAAGTCTCATACTCATGTGATAACTTGCTTAGAGATCTGTGCTAAATTTAATGATAATCTTTTGAGATCCTGTAGTGTGGGGGGGTCTCCTAAGATATTTACTCTAAAATCATTCTAAATTTTGTTTTTTGGACGGATGGGCGATCTTGGTCAATCTACCAATCCCACCTCCTGATCCGGGTTCAAACACTAGTCCGGGGTGAGGCTCTTTTATAATTAAAGCCATGAAGGATTTGTACCTGATAATTTCTTCCACAGATGGAGGAAAATATCCTGCAAAAATTCTAGTATTACAAATTTATTGTGTTAACATGAAGTCACAAATAGATTGATAGTGACGGTACATAGGCCTTTAATTAGAGAGACAAGCCATGGCTTAAATAAGCCCCATAAAGACACATAAATAGGCTTCAATTAGTACTGGTCTTACAACGACACACCATTTAATATCAGCCCCCATAAAAATCCACCTACCATGCAAAATCCAGGACCAAACCCTAATCCTAGATGCAAACCCTAAACCAAAGTACCTTGGACTTAGAAGTCATCCATAGCAATGGGGTACTCGTCTATGCAATCGAACCAGGGTCCAGCTGGGTCCGAGCCCACCTTGGCAAGTGGGTTCACAGGGCTTATACACTCCCATATTGCACTATTGCACTTGGGTCCACTCCCTGTGCCCAGCTGCCAAACCCTATCCCCCCTCTTGACCCTCCCCTTAGCCTCCATGTAAGCTAGCTCATACCAGAGTGAAGAAGAAGACTGGTTTCCAAACCTGTGTAGGGTCATGAGAGCTGGCTCTAAGTCCACTTTTTTTAGCCTTAGGCCCTTCCCAAGCTCTCTCAACAAAGCTTTACCAGAGGGTGGTATGCAAAAATGGTGTATCACAAGCTTAAAATTGGGGACATAGATCTCTGTCTTGGGGTCCAAGAAACGTTTATGGAAGAGAGAGAAAGAATACCAAAATTTCTCAGAGAGAGGCAAAACCCTAGACCCTAAGGCCCCAATGTTCATCCTCAAGATTTCTCCAGCTACTTGCATCAGGTCTCTCTCTAGGGAGACCCCAGTTATTCCTTCCGAGTCTTCTTCTCTCATGGCCGAGAAGTAGCCCCTGTCGCTTGCCCCCATGTGGGTGCGCACCATGTGCCGTAGCTGGTACTTAGCCACACGGGCAGCTTGCGGGCCACTTTGTAGCAATGCGGCCGAGCCGCCCATACGGAAGAGGCAATTGAGCATTAGCTTCTTCCTTTCTTTTCCGCTGTACCAACCGGTCGACATGATCTCTGTGCTCAGGACGACGGCCTGAGCGCCGCTGCATAGCTTGAGCAACGTCTGAGCCACGTCGACGGCTATGACCCCAGCTCCACACCCCATTCCGCCAAGGCTGAAGGTCTTGACATTGTCCCTCAGTTTGAAGCGGTGCATCACCATGGATGAGAGAGAAGGAGAAGGGCAAAAGCCACTACAGTTCACCACCAAGACGTCGATCTCACTCGGATTGACTCGGGTTTTGGCTAACAAGTCTTCCATGACCGAAAAAAGAATCATGTGGGCCTCTTCCACAGAGTCGAGATGGCCGGTTCGAGGTGGGATATAGTGAAGAGCGGGAGGAAGGCTGGTGCGCTCTCCTTGACCCGATAACTTGATGACTCGTCCCATAAACTCGACGCTCTCTTTTTCAAAGCACCCAAACCTCGATGAGTGTTCCATGAAGGAATGGAGCGGGACTTGGAGGTGACTCGGTGGTTTGTAACAGGCAAAGTCGACTAGGTATACAGGAGCCGGCCGTGAGAAATGATACACAAGTGTTGTGTACAGAACCACGGCGGAGACGAAGAGGAGATGCCCGAGAAAGCTCCATTTGTGTACTAAAACCAGGGTTTCGAAGAGGAGAGCTAGACAGAGAGGGAATACCCTGAGAAAACAAAAGAGAAATGAAGAGTAGAAAGTCTGCAATAGAGTTTTAATGGTGGGTAGTGGAAAATAGAGGCTTGGGTCCTCCATGAGAGAGAGGTGAGTAGAGAGAGAAAAAACAGAGGAGAGAGAAGTTAGAGAGAGAAAGATTTGTTGAGGGCTTATGGAAGAGAGGGAGGTGCGCCTTTCATTAAAGCCAGAGGAGGAAAGAGAGAGGAAAAGAAGGGGAGGGAGAGTCAGAGTAATGGGTGGTGAGAACCAGAGGTTCAGGAGAGAGAAAAGTAGAACGACAGAGAGGAAAGAGAGTTGGAGAAAGGTTTCAGCGAGAGAAAACAAACGGGTGATGCAGTGGAGAAGAAGTGCAGGATTGCCATGGTGTGAGCCTTGTAAATAAGCGAGACAGTTGGGTAGGAGCACAGGCTTTAATTGTGCAGAGCCAAAGAGAACCGTAAACCCAGCGCCTAATGCCGACGCTGGTGTCCACTTTCTCTCTCTCTCTGAATTTTCTTCTCTCTTACATGCAACATGAGACCAAGTAGAAGGAGAAAAGTTTGTTGGGTAATTAAATGGCACGCAGACAAGATTTGTACGGTTTGCCTTGGTGGTGCGATAGGGGTGACAACGGGTCCGGTGCGGTCCTGTCCGGCTAGACATGTTCAGACCCCGACCCCTATCCCGATTCGATCAGATCCGATCGGACCTGACCAATGTTTGTGAAATTGAATCGCAACAGTTAATCGGACATGGGCCCTGAAGCGATTCAACCAGCCTAACCGGTAAACCAGCCGATTCAACCGCTCTAACCAGGCAAGTCCCGGGCGTTAAAAAATAGTGTTGAAGTTGAAAATTAATGAAAAAAATAGATTTTAACCTATTTTACATTTTTCAAGGGCTATTTTTAATTTTTTTTTAAAAAGATGAAAAAATATAGAAGTGAGTATTAATGATCAAAATTTTTTTGAATCTTTACCATAATGTAAAGAATATTTAAAAATACATTACAAATCAAATTTTTTATTTTTGAGAATTTATATATATATTTTTAATATTTGTTTTTTAAATACCGGTTGATCACCCTAACCCCCAAAACCGGAACCGGCCACTGGCCGGTTTCGATCTAACTGGGGGGTTGGATCGGGCGATTTTATGAACAATGGACATGACCCCAAAATTTAAATATTTATGTATTTAATAATATTTAAATATATTTTTTATATATTGAGACCCAATACATATTATCGGACCTAGATCCCAACTCGGATCTGAAAAGTGTTCGAGTCTAAAATTTGGACTTGAACCTCATCAGCCAAGTCCAATTTTGGACCAATACCCGAACCTAGATTGGGTCTACCCTCGGGTCTTGGGTCGGGTCTCGGTGATTCCCACCCCTACGGTGGGCCTATTGGCCAACAATGTCGACCAATTTTGTTTATGAATCTGAAAATTTGGAATTTAAACTTTAAAAGCCGATTATTTTGAAGTTAAAAAGCAGTTCAAATAGATTATAATGATTTATTTTTCAATTTAAAATTTATTTAAAAAATTTATGAGCACCTAAAGTGATTTAAAAATACAAGAAGTTGGTTTTGTATGATGAAATCACATAAGATCTTGTAATACATGTGATTTTCAAGGCCCTGCATAGGCGATTTAATTGAGGATTTGTTATGAAGTCATCTTTATCCACTTCAAACTAAGTTTTGTTTTCTTTTACGATATGTCCAATGCAATGGTTTAAAAAACGGATCGGTGACCCTGATCGGGCTTTCAAAAAACCGATCCGGATGGACGAATCAACGATCCGGA
>NW_006500346.1:3015328-3071426 GCF_000471905.2 Amborella trichopoda | reverse complement strand
AGAGAGAGAGAGAGAATTTTTTTTAGTAAATGTAAAAAAATGGGCTTCCACTCTTAAGAGTTACTTGAGTCAAAAAGCATGTTAAAGGGAAACGTTATGTGTTTGTTTGGTTTGTTCCAATATTTAAATATATGATTAGTGTGGCCGATCATCCACACTATGGATCCATGTCGGATCCCCATAGTACTAATCCAGATTAGTCTTAATTAATGATTTGAAAATAAAATTGAAAGATTAAAAATAAAACATATTAAGAGAGCTTTAGAGCGGGTATAGGGTGGGGTTTAGGGGACCTAAAAAAATATTAGACAAGCTAAAAAAAAAAAAAGTAAAAAGGGAAGGGGAATTTAGAGGGAGCTACGGGTAGAACGGGTAATATTAGTATTAGAAATACAATAGAGAACACTACGTATATTGACTGATAAGGAATATACACCCATACAAATATATGGCTGATAACAATTTTGGATAGTATATTGATTGATAAAGAATATAGACCCATATAAATATATGGCTAATAACAATTTTGGAAAGTATATTGATTGATAAAGAATATAGATCCATATAAATATATGGCTAATAACCGTTTTGGATATTGATTGATAATGAATATTGAACCCATATAAATATACTGCTAATAACAATTCTAGATAGATATGGATAGATACCAACCATTGATTAATAAAGAATATACAAGACCCCATCTACCTTATCTCTGGATAGATACCATCTACCTTATCTTTGGACAGATACCAAGAGTTGATTAATGAAGAATATACAAGACCATCTTCTCCATCTTTTCAAGTAGATTAGGAGTTAGCTTTTTAAAAGTATCGTAGGATGGTGTTAATAGTGTGAATAGAAACCACGATATGATGATTAGGAACCCCGGGCCTTTCCCATACGCTTATTTATTTCCAAATGGTTAAATGCAACCATCCAAATATCGGATGGTCCTTGCTCAAAATTAGGAGATTGTTATAAATACATAGTCTTTATTATTACTGATTGTCTTTGCTCAATCTTAGGAGATTGTTATAAATACATAGACTTTATTATTACTTCTTCTGTCGAGAAGGTTGGATCTCAAAATTATCCAAAAGTAGGGGTATTGAAAGAACACCTAGATACTTTTTACCATAGGGAGTAAATAGCTAATATACTCCGGCAGGAGTATTAACTTTTAATAAACAATGAAATGGCCCTCAATCAAGCACAAGCCCTTGCCATAATCCTCTCCTTCCCATATTGAAACTAACTAAAAGAGTATCACGCCCACTTCGGTGGCCGAGTAAACTACAACGAAACTTTCCATTTCTGGTAATTGACAGCTTTTCCGACGATAATTACGGCTTAAAATTTTGCAGCTAGACCCCATTATTTAAAGAAGAAAACTTGTGTTGATTTTTATTGTGTTTTGGTGAAGTCCTTTGTTTGGGTTGAGTTCATGATAATGGCGGGACTCAGCTCTCCAAATATGGACAAATCTCTTCTCAATCTGCTTCTCATTTTGTCCATGGCTTTGGGATTCTTGGCAGCAAATGCACAGGACAAGAAGGTGATTACATGAGCTCCTTCTCTCTCTCTCTCTCTCTCTCAGATGATTATATGCATTGTCTCTCCTCCTAAGGTAGTTATTTAAACTCTCTCTCTCTCTAAGGTGATTAAATTCTCTGAATTGTCTCTCTCTCTCTACGGAGATTATTTGAGTTCTCTCAAGTAAGGAGTGGTAATCGAAATGATGCAGAATTACATAGTATACATGGGGGACCTTCCGGATTCTAATTTTAACACCATGTCTGCATCGATGATGCAACACAATGCCTTAGCCGATGTCACAGGAAGGTACTTTCTCTCTCTCTCTCTCTCTCTCTCTCTCTCTAGGATGATAACTAGCTCCTGTAATGGCTTTGTAACCTCTCTCTCTCTGCGTCATATTGAGGGATATAATTTTTGGAGTTTGGTTGTTAACAGCCTTGCAGTCGCTGAGCAATCGATGGTGCGCAGCTATAGCAACAGTTTCAATGCTTTTGTAGCGAAGCTTACACCTGATGAGGCCAAGAAACTCTCATGTCAGCACTTCCAAATCACCCCATTTAGCACTTATTATAAATTCAAATTCCAAAGTTTTTGTTCATTCAATTGGTTTTTTTTTTTTTGTTACTTTTGTTTACTCAATTGATTTTACTTGCTGACATTAAGATTTTAGGTAAAATACAAAATGCTCCATAAAAATTACTTGCTGACATTAAGATTTTAGGTAAAATACAAAATGCTCCATAAAAATTATATAGAAGGTAGTTAAACCAACTTTTTTTTATTTTTTTTCAAAATTTCCCCTTTAGTCAAATTGAATTTTGATTTTTTAAAAGTTTTTTGTTAGTATGCCAGTACTCTAAGCTAACTAATGAAAAAAACAAAAAAAATTAATATTTGAGTTAACTGAGAGGTAATTTTAAAAAAAATAAGAAAAAATGAGTTGACTGACCATCTTTATGATTTCGGCCTATAAGCTTAACATTATGCATTTTACCTAAAATTTTAGGGCACACACATAAATTGCTCATTGAGTTATAATTTCAGGTTGTCTCTGTACGACCCAACGTATTTATTTATTTTTTATTTTTGTCAATTTTAAAATTTTCATTTGTGTTTTCCCGTATTAAATATCAATTAAATTCATACTAAATATATTTTAATTGTTTATGCAGCAAAGGAGGGAGTCCTCTCTGTTTTTCCAAGTGGATATCGTCAGCTTCACACGACGAGGTCGTGGGATTTTATTGGCTTCTCTCAAAGTGCAAACAGAAACCTTAAATCTGAGAGCCAAATTATAGTTGGTGTTTTAGACACAGGTGACAATATTGTTGCCATTTTTATTTCAGCCACTTTCAATTTTTTGGTTTTTTTTTTATTTTTTTTTGTTTTTGTCTACAAGAGTTCCTTTAATATGAAGGCCTTCAAGGTTAGGTCGTAGGTTCTAATCATGCTTTCTTGAGTCCTATTTCCATCGAGACCGGTACTGAACCCTTTTCTATTAAACTACTCAAAAGAAAAAAAAAACAAAAAACAAAAAAAAGTTATGCAGTGCTTTAAAATTGCTTACAAGAATTAGGGAAAAAATGACCCGAATCGTTATTTTTTTCATAGAATTTTAATTTTTTTCATTAAAATAGCCGAAGCCTATTCGGACCCCCTTTAGTCGGGAAGAATCAGGATAAGACCCCTAGCATAGAAACCAAGTCCGATTTTTCAACACTGATTTATCATGTTCCCTATTTTTCCCTTCTTTCGGTGATTATATATTCTAGAGATCACAAGGATCATCACCGTCCATTAATGCAAATCCATGTGCATCCTTGATGGATGTATTATTTTGAATGGACTCATTCGGGCAATTTTAGAAACGTTGAATCCGGGCACATGTCTCCCGCCCGATTCACCCGGTTCATTCCGGATAAAGAAAAAACAAACACTTACTATACTAGGTGAGCTTAGGATTTGTCTGTTTGTTTGGATTCGCAGGGGTTTCAATCAATCTAGTATGTCTGACAGCCAGTCGAATCGACGATTTTTAAAACACTTATTTAGGATATTAAAAGTGGATACCCACCAAAAAAAACCAAAAGGGAACATATAAGGCATGTTTTCCCAATAAGTTTGGGAGGTATAGCCATGCTTGTGAGGATTTAATGCGAAAAAGAAGCGGTGGTATCACTTAATCTTATCTTTAATGTATACATGAGGAAGAAAACCCGGTTTAACATGTTGAACCATGGTAGTTGAAGGCCCTATTTGGGTGATATTAGTTTTATATGAAATAGACTATCTTATGTAAAATTAATATATTGTGGAGAATATTATTTTTTGTTAGTTGCTAGCAGCACAAAGTATAGGGCAATGCTTTCATGCGATGGTTGTATAGTAATATGATGCAACCTTCAAAAACTATGATATGACCATTTGTTTGATCCAAAATTTAAAATATACACGCTTCGCATTCTAATGAACAATTACAATAAATAAAAATTTGAAAAAAAACCTAGAAAGTATTTTTTTAGCCAAATTAACATAGGCCGTTCATTTTGGTGAGATGCTTAAATCTAGGCCTTAGAAGAAATTTTTCATTTCCATTTTTTTTTAGATGGTTTTATTATCATTAGATGAACAACCTTAAAAAAGAAAGAAATTATTTTCAGTTTGTAAAGGCTAAATTCTTGAAATTCACCAAATGAATGGTCTAGATTCGTTGCTTGAGGGGTCTCATTTTCACAACATCTAGAGTTTAAATCAAACTTTTTTTTTTTTGGATTGATTATTTATATGAAGAAAGTGTGTGTGCAAAATTTTGGGTCATACAAATACCACGAACATAAATTTTTAGAAGTGTCGTTGCATTATACTATGATACAACCTTTCCATAAAATCACTACTCCAAAGTATATTATATATAATATTATTTAATTATATACTTTCTTTGTTAAATTTCAGTTATTTTTAGCTATTACTGGCTAAAAATATTTGCTTTTCTACCAGCTACTTTAAATAAAGTAAAAAACAACTTTTGAAAAGAAGATAAACTTACATTGAAAACTACTTATAATGTTAACTCAGATGACTTTATCATACACATTGCCAAACAACATATATTCATTATTAGGATTCAGTTTATTGAAACAATAAATTATCGGTGATAATGAGCAGATCCAAACTTGCTCTAAGGTTATAACGTAAATCTTGTTAATACTTGTTATCGTTGTTTTCCAGGTATTACCCCGGATTCCGAGAGCTTCAGTGACAAAGGATTCAGTCCCCCACCTACAAAGTGGAAAGGATCATGTGGCCCTTTTGCCAACTTTAGTTGCAATAAGTAAGGATTGGCATTTTTTAAATGAATAGTATGCTATAAAACTATATATATTTGACACAAAGCGGTCACAAATATCTTTGGCTGTTAGATGTGAAATTGAACTATTAGAGATTTATCACTAACTAAGACAAAGTTTTAGAGATAAAATTTTCAAAATTTATGACACACCCTAAACTTACCTATTTCAAATTGGTGGGGAGGGGTGATTGTGACTTCATGTAAAAGGATGAATAGGTAAAAAGACAAATGGTCATATAACATAAAATCAATTGACAAATAACATAAAATCACCTCTTTAAATATAATAAGTTATACAATAAGATTATCTACTTTTTATACTGGAAAGTAAAAAAACGCCTCTACAATTCAAATATAACATTTGACAACATTTTGTATAATTGATAGAGCTTAAAGTTTAATAAAATCTTTTTTGAACTTTGTGCAAAAGAAATGACATCTCTTATCATCTGATTTAACATTTGATTTTAAAGGTAATTGTGATCTTTTTTGTATAAAAATAAATGATCCTTTATAATATAAAAAACCATATAATGAATCATGAGTCTTATCTAGCACAAAGATGGGAAAGTGTGAAGGTTTTGAGAATTCATGAGAGTGGTGCAAGTAAAATATGAACCTACTTGAGAATATGTTTGAGACATGCAACCCATGCCCTTTAATCTTTGGCAAATGGGCGACAATAGTTTTGCAAACTTTAAAAAAGAATCGATCCATGCACTACTTTTAAAAAGTGATGGTTATAAGCTAGGACAATGCCACTTATAGAATGAGGGGGAGAGTACTGTTCCTTTATGGTTTCTTAAAAGGAAAAAGTTTATATAAGGTGTCAATTTTATAATGTAGATGTAGAAGTAATATTTTAGAAATCTGCTTGAAAATATTTATCCGCTATTGAAAAATGGATAATTTATTGTCTCGAGCTAGAGGTATTGAATATGAAAAACAAGGATTTAAGGTCTAGGCATACTGGATCATGTACCACATTATCTAGACAATTTATTTTTCAAAAAATTTAAGTGTTTATAGGTTGCTCGATCAACACTATTTTTGGTGCCTTTACTTCCATAATTAGGAGAGAAATTAGAATTTTAAGTTGTCGTAAGGGTTTTCCATCATAATAATTTTATATTTTAGCAAGATTTAACGGTGCACGGTACTTTGATTGATAAAGTTTGACACCCTGTACAAAATTGTACCCATTTCCGCCTTAAGCACTCAAGTGGAGCATTTCCAAACCTTAGAAGAAATTGCAGTATCGGTATTGAGAAATTTTTATGACAGTCCAAAAATCTATTTATATATGTGAAAGTTTAGAGCTCCAAAAACAGTACAAATTGAGCAAATTTATAAGCAATGAAACTCCTGAAAACGGATGGTCCAAATAATATACTAAGAGATGTATAGTTTTTAAAACTTGAAATCTTTTTTACTTTTTTATATCCATATATCTCGAAGTCAAGATGACCAATTGCAAGGTTTTCTAAAATTGGAACAACTTTTTTGGATGGGTTTTATGGTGTGCCTTAGTTTTATAACATAAAGGTGATGCCCTATATAAACTTTTTCATTTGAAAATTTTGCATGTCATAAATATTATGAAAAAATGTATTTTATTTTTGCTTCAGAACAGAATTTGGAGTTCGAAAAATAATGCATATTCGATGATTTTTGAAGAACAAAAATGAGCACTCCTAAGAACTAACAAAATAAGCCATTTTTAAGGCTCATTTTTTTTCCTACTATATTCATGACCATAGTGGTCTAGAAGTTTTCGATCCAAACCCATCTCCAGAATAGATTTTGTGACGGTATACTCAATGTAACAAGTGCGTCCCCCAAATGCACGTTCAAATATACTGAAATATTCCGAAGTCCAAACTTTTGAGACAAATCTACCTCTTTTTCAGTGAAAAAGGATAGGAAAAAATACATCATATTTTTTTAAAATTCCTTTCTTTTTATTTTTTTTTCAACGTTTTTTTAAAAAATATCCTCCTTTTTGTTTGATCATTTACTTAGGATAATAATAAAAAAGATTATATCCTATGGGACTATGAGACAATTTACTTTTGATACAATAAGATCACATCCATCCCCTAGCCATGACATATGAAATTAGGTAGATAGAGGTGTATCATTTTTATATACAAAAATTTGAGCACAATTGCTTCGGATTTTGATGCCAGTACATAGCACACTCCTATCCTTGATTCTAAATCTAATGCCTATGGGTGTTTGAAACCTCTTTGTATAAAAGATAAGCCTTATTCTATGGTTTGTCTACAACGAGGTCACTTATCTTTTTTACATACAATTATTCTTGTCCTTTAAATTTAAAAATGAGTGGTTATAAGAGTGCCATTGAATAGACACAAAGTTCCAAATAAAAATTTATCAGACTTCATTCAATTTGACATCTAATGAGTGAGAATGATTGTAACTTCCATATATATAAAAGATAAAATGGTCTTTTTATGTTCCCGTGAAAAGAATATTCAGCGAAGGCATTATTGCTTGCAAGTTGCAACGTGCCTCATTAGCACTCCACTGGGGTGGCAGTACGTCCAAGGTTTTGGACCCCGATCCCATTGGGTCCAAAACTTGGACCTGGACTTGATTCGATATAGGTCTAGGTTGGGTCTATGTCTAGAGCCTAACAATAATTTTTAAAAAAAATATTAAAAAATATATAAAAAAGGATTTGGTTAGCCAGCTCGACTATAGGATTTGGTGAGCCAATGGTTGTGATCGGCCCATTGTTTTTGTTGAAGGTCAAGGTAGTTTTTAAATCCAAAAGAGCTACAATATTGAAAGTAAATGCCGTGACACAACATGAGGTAGACCCAACCGGATTGTTACGTTACCTTGCCTTTTTCTTTACCGGCTATTATTGGTGGCGCACATTATTCCATATAAAAGACCCTACAATATCTTTTTATTTATTTATTTATTTATTTATTTTTTATTTTTTTCTGCCAATGGCAAATTTTTTTTTTTTTCTTTTGATCCTTTTGTCAAAATCTATGCTATTGACGGTTTAATTTCTTAAAAAACCCTAATGAATAGTAGCGCACCCCGCCGAGAAACCACTTATTATAAGGCAACATAAAATGGAATTTTATCCATAAAAAAAAAAAATCTGAGACGTGGCCTAAGTTCATGTGCTTGTTGTCTGTGTTTGAAGCAAGCTGATTGGTGCAAAGTACTTTCGAGCTCAGGGTGAAGCACTCGACCCCTCAGAGATCGAATCACCGATAGACGTGGTTGGCCATGGCACGCACACTGCTTCAACTGTGGCGGGCAACTCTGTGGAGGGTGCTAACCTCTATGGCCTTGCTGAGGGAACCGCCCGGGGTGGCGTGCCCTCTGCAAGGATCGCAGCTTACAAAATATGCTGGAACAACGCCGGTTGCTCTGATATGGACATACTTGCGGGATTTGATGCAGCTATTGGTGATGGTGTCGACATCATATCTCTCTCAGTTGGTGGTCCTTCCACCAGCTATCTGACTGATGTCATAGCAATAGGCTCTTTCCATGCCATGAAGAAGGGTATACTCACAGCTTGCTCCGCTGGTAATGACGGGCCTATGCCTGAGACAGTGGAGAACTATGCCCCATGGATCTTCACTATCGCAGCATCAAGCATTGATAGACAGTTCAGAAGCAAACTGATGCTTGGTGATGGTCAGGAGTTCTCTGTAAGTCCCTACCAATTCAATGACTTCATTTCTTGCTAGGTAGCAATATCTAATCAATGGCAAGAGTAGATAACCCAAATATGGCTGTTCTTGCAAGCTCAGTTTGTGTGCAACAACCTGCCTCTCCCATTATAAGCTAAAACTTCAATAATTTTTTTTGCGAAATTCCCATGATCTTAGTCTCTTAGTTTTGTTGTTAATAACTTAGTATTGTATCTATATCCAGGGTTTGGCATTGAACACCTTTCCTTCCATGAAGAGTTTCTATCCTCTAATCACTGGTTCATCGGCTACCGACCCGTCTGCATCAGACAATATCCAATTTTCAAAGTAAGTTTTTTTTCTTAAATTTAAATTTTGTGTTGGATATAGGACCTCTCATTAGGATTTTTGTTTAACTAAAATGAGGTTAGGCACAACCATTTGTCAAAAGATTTTGGAACTCCACTTCTCTATAAACGTTTTCGATTCCTGTTCTTAATCTTTACTCTTCGTCAGTGTGCACTGTTTTGTTCAGTCAAATTTAAAGTTTGGTTTTGGTGATGGGATGGCAGAAATTGTATTTTGGGCTCCCTGCTACCTAAGAAGATCAAGGGCAAGATTGTGTTCTGTGAATCTTCAAGTGATGCCACAATTAAGGCATTAGCGGGCGTTGGCACTATCGTGAGCGCCGATGATTCTCTCGACGTGGCGCTCATGTTTGCAGATCCCGGAACCACTGTCAATCATAGCCACAGTGATTTGATCCTGAAGTATATCAATTCCACCAAGTAAGTTTCTAAAGAAGACTTTTGGGGTCAGTTGAACATTAAGTAAATAAATTCTGCAATTTGTGGTTTTAAATTTTTAATCAAGATTATAAGAATTA
Organism: Amborella trichopoda; assembly: GCF_000471905.2. Next base: position 3,061,966 of record NW_006500346.1, on the reverse strand, counting down.
ATTGGATCATTGAGTACATCAATTCCAAAATAAGGTTCAATCAAGATTTTGGAGGTTTATTAGCTAAAAATGGCTAATATAACTGAAAATCTGCCGTGTTGGAACGGATCTGGGGGATGGACGATGCAAGATGGGAATTCCCCTGAATCGCCCAAATTTTCAAGTTAGAAAAAGTTTTTTTAAAAGTTTCCTTGTGACTGTAACCAGGCGAATCGGAATTGGGCCCCTAACAAATGAGGTGCTAGCTCCCATTTGTAAGCACTTTTTAGGATCATGGCCATGGGTGTTCTTATATGTGGTCTAATGCAAGCCATTGTTTTCCATACACCAGGGCTCCCAAGGCACAGCTATTGAAATCAGACACTTTGAGAATGGATGATGCGCCTTTTATAGCATCTTTCTCATCTCGTGGGCCTAAGCCTGTGTCACCAAGAATCCTCAAGGTAATCCCCATTCGCAGTCTTTTATTCTTTGGGGAATAAGTGAAAAGAGAAAAGTATAAGGTGAAATGACAGACTCATTTCCACCCTGCTTTCGAGGGATTTCAGACCCAAAACACACCCAAATAACTGTTTAATCCATTCTGCCTTAGATCCATGGATTTGAAGTTTAAAAAACAGTGGAATGTTTAATCCATTCGACCTTAGATCCATGGATTTGGAGTTTAAAAAACAGTGGAAATTTGACTATTTTTGATGAATTAAAATGAACAGTCCAGAAAATACTACAAAGTACATCTTTCAAGGCCTTTTTTGGTTTTTTTTTCTTTCCTGTCAAATTCATAACCGTGATGGTCTAGATGATAAACTTGCAAAAGTCAGTCTCAAACTGCATTTTTGGAGAGGATAGACTTACTATAACAATTGTCTTGTGCACTGAAAACCAAACCATAATCGAAAAGGGGCATGGTTATAGAGCATGTTGTGATCTATATGACCAAGGGTCCATCATATGAGTTGTATGGTGATAGCGAGAGAATTGGATGTATAATTGAACTCTGTTATGGTTGGTAGGTCCTACTCTCTCTCTCTCTCCATCACCATCAAGCCCATTCATGACCATATAATTGAGTGCTCATATGATTCCATCTTCTTCCCTTAAGGAATGAAGGTCCATATGAGCCAGGATCACTTAAAGACCAAGAATCCGGGACCATTAGCTCGTTCCCGGATTTATGTGTTCGCAAGTGAGAGTATGTTCATCATTCCTCTGAAATAAATGCAAAAAATGGCAAATCTTATGTCATCGTCGAAGCTTGTGAAATTTTATTTATCAGCAATTTGCATTGGTTGATAACCAGCTTAAGTTTGGAGATTGAGTAAATGAAATGTTTTCGGTTTTCTTCATTGCAGCCTGACATTGCAGCCCCTGGACTTGACATACTAGCAGCATACTCCCCACTTGCCCCAGTCGATAGAGATTCTCCTGATGGTCGTGTGGCAAAGTTCATTATATTTTCAGGAACATCCATGGCCTGCCCTCACGCCGCCGGTGCTGCAGCTTATGTTAAGTCATTTCGCCCGACTTGGTCTCCTGCTGCCATCAAGTCTGCAATCATGACCACAGGTGAGATTCAAAACAACCCATGAATTTGTTTATTTATTTTATCTAATTTGATTTTTGTTGCAAACTTTGGGTTGTGGCCAATCTTTCACAATTCGCCATTGGATTGATAGTACATTTCTCAACATCTGTAATTGTAATTTGGCGGCCTACATAGCACTACATCGCTATCTCTTAGTTCTTCAGTTTATTTTAAACAGCCAAAACGACCAGCCTAATAATTGACAAATTTCCATTGTTCATGTTTCAGCCACACCAATGAACGCTAGCAAGAGCCATGACGCCGAGTTTGCCTATGGTGCCGGCCAAATCAACCCAACAAAAGCCTTGAACCCAGGGCTCATATATGATCTTGACAAAATGGCTTACCTCCAATTCCTGTGTCAAGAGGGCTATGATGGATCAATGCTATCCATCATTGCAGGCGACAACGGCGAGAAGCTCCCACCTTGTTCCAAGATGCACAAACCAAAGGGAGGCGACGGCCTGAACTATCCATCAATGCAACTAACTCTAAACAACACGAATCCCTTTTCAACTGTTTTCCGTCGAAGGGTAACCAATGTTGATAGCAAGGGATCTGTCTACACTGCTAGTGTACATGCACCAGCTGGTTTAGCTATAGTGGTGAAACCAAACAAACTTGTCTTCACTAAATCACTTGAAAAGAAGTCCTTCAAGGTCGTGGTAAGGGGAAATTTACCAGTGAATATAACCATGCTCTCTGCTTCACTTGTTTGGAGTGACACTGTACATAGTGTAAGGAGCCCAATTGTTGTTCATCTGGCTTAGGCATGTATATATATGTCTTATGTTTATTTTTTATTCAATTCCAATGGTTTTCAGTGAGACAGGTCATGGGTTTGAGCTTCTCTCTACCAAATCAAGGTGATTTGTTCCCCAAGAAAAAGAAAAATAATAATTCAATGTTCCTTTCTACCTATTGAGCAGAGGAAATCTTTTATCTTTATCTCTCTCTCTCTGGACTGAAATTGTAAGTTGGCTCTGTCTCTGGAGTGAATCTACTTTATTGGTTAAGTACACTAACCAAGTGAATCGGATGATTTGTTCCCCAAGAAAAAGAAAAATAATAATTCAATGTTCCTTTCTACCTATTGAGCAGAGGAAATCTTTTATCTTTATTTCTCTCTCTCTGGACTGAAATTGTAAGTTGGCTTTGTCTCTGGAGTGAATCTACTTTATTGGTTAAGTACACTAACCAAGTGAATCGGATGAACCAAGCAGCTAGGAATTCACTATTGATCTCAAATCCATTATTGAGTGCAATGGAGCGCATATTATAGCAGTGCACCAAAACTCGGCGAGTTTGACTCATCATTGTCGAGTTGCTTCAGACTCTGCGGGATTCATGGACCAAAACTATGAGAACCAGTGGTTTAAAAAACGGATTGGTGGCCCGGATCGGGCACCCCAAAAACCCATCCGGATCGGTAGATCGGCGATTCGGATCGGGAATCCACTGAATCGGTCGGATTCAGCGTTAAAAAAAATCTAAAAAAATTATTAAAATTCATTATAAATATTGTCTTTTAAGAATTTAATAAAAACTCGGGGTACTACATTATTAATCTTCATTTTTTCATCAATATGTGAATATTGAGATATTTTTTCTCTGTATGAACTCATTTTAACTATTAAATTATATCACACAAAATAAAAATCATGGAACTATTATGGATGAAGTATATAATCATACATGAACTACAATAAAGAATGATTTTTTGATAAGAACCTTTTAGTTTTTTTGACAAAAGCCTTTTACTTTTTTACAAGAAATGTTTGTCGTATTTCATTTTTTTTGTTTTTAGCAAGAACCTTTTTTTTTGACAAAAAATATTTGTTGTATTATTTTTTTTTATAAGAACCTTTTTTTTGACAATAACTTTTTATTTTTTTGACAAAAACCTTTTAACTTTTTGACAAAAAAAAGAAATTAGACAAGAAAAATAATTGATAAGAACCTTTCATTTTTTTTATAAGAAACTTTGTATTTTATTGATAAGAAAAAAATTTGACAAAAAGCGAAATTGATAAAAAAAACCTTTTATTTTTTTGATAAGAAATTTTTTTGACAAACAACGAAATTGATAAAAAAACCTTTCATTTTTTTATAAAAAAAACATTTGACAAAAAAAAAAAAAAACACATTTCCTCCCGTGAGGGGAGATTCAAACCAACGCCCTCCTCATAAGGAATGCATTTGATAAACAGTATCCTACATGCAATTTAACAACATTAAAAACGCAAACAAAATATATAATATATTAATGTTTCAAGATAATACATTTTCACATTATCCTATATTGAAAGGGTAAAAAGAAATTGTAGTGAATGAATACCTCTTTGTACTCACTGAGGATAAAGCGTGCGAAGTGAAGAGAGTTACGTGGTGAAAAAAATGCCCATTGTTGAAAAATCAGGCATATTTATAAAGGTAAGAAGGAAAACCTAAACGCTCTATTTATAAAGGAAAGAAGGAAACCCAAACTCTCTGTACAAGCCTACTTATAAAGGAATTTTTACAGATTGAATTGATATGTATAGGCAATAATGATATGATGGAGTGGGTTGACTTGATTTATAAAGCGGTCAAAATTGTGTTTGCCTAGTTTTGGTCGATTCGATCAGCCTGTTTTGATTGGTTCAACGGGCTAAACAAAATAGACAACTTTTTATAATATATTAAATATTTTTAAACTATTATTTAAAATTTGAAATATTTTAAAAATCACTTGAGCTGATTCTGTGAAGGATCAGATTGATTTTGACTAAACTAGTTAATTGATTTGAACTCGATGACTCTAGTTTAGACTTGAAACTCCCGCGTTGGTTGGCCATCAAACCCAAGATGGGTGGAAATAAAAATGGACCTAACCGAAATTCAAATGCAATGGTAGTTCTTAAAAAATATCACTTTTGAAATTTTCAAATATTTTCACGTATTCATGATTCTCAGGATTGAGATCATGGATCCTTAAATTTGGATCCAAATTCCATCTCAAGAATCATGTTTGGGCTTGACTGGTTAGTAGTCGACATTAATAATAATAAATTTTAAGTTGAATTTCCATTGTAGAACTAAAATAATAATAATAACAAGAACAAAATTCTACTACACACCATTACATGAATAGTAAAAAACAAAGGATCACTTCAAAGTAATGTAACCCATCCGAAGGTTACGACGTGAGTTTAAGTGGTCAATAATTGACATTAGCAATGTTACATCTCAAATTCAATTTTAGTGAACCACCCCATCTCACCGACCAATTGACTAACCCCTTTCGTCAGGTTAAACAACAATTACTTTGGTGATTACCAAGTGGTGTTTCTAAAATAATACCGAGAGATAAGTGCGTGGTGTAAAATCCCAACTATCAAGACGAGGTCCAAGGGTTAGACTAAGGATGGATCTATCGATTAGTCTCGTTTAGAGCGATAAAATAACAATTCAAAACTAGCATTTGACCTACTTTTGGCTTGTCCGACCGGCTGGTTTCGATCGGATTTTCTAGCATATTATATTTTTAATTGTCATTTATACATGTAATATTTTTAAATTTGGCTTAACCGATTCTAACGATGTTTAGATTGGTTTTGATGAAATCAAAATCTTTTTAGTAATTCAAGGCTATTTTAGTAAAAATTCACCACCACGGAGGGTTTTATCAAAGGTCGGAAGTTGAAATAGAAGTCCGTCCAAGTAAAAATGAAGGATTTTCCTTGTAGAAAATGGGCTTCCTCAAGTGTTTGGGGGCGGCGTCATCAGCCGCTCTTGCCTTCGTTTCTCACTCTTCATCTTCTCTCTCCTCGAATTCGAATAATAGAAGACCTCCGTCAAATTTAGGGTTACTGCGTTCAAAAACAGGGAACCAAGGGATCTCTTCTCAACTTTTTCGAGGATTTAAGCCTTTGAAAGCTTCTCTTTTCATGGATTCAGCAACATCTGATACTAATTCTCCCCAGCTGGTAAGATTAAGAAAACGAATTTTTTTTGGTAGGATTAGGGTTTTTGGATTTTTTGGGGAAGATTTGTTGAGAAATTAAGCTTTCTGATCTATTTTTTTTCTTTTTGTTTTCCATCTCCTTTTGTTTGCAGGATGGTGAAGTTTTACCCGAGATGCTGGTAAGTGTAGTCTTTGGGCATGGTTTCGGTGAAATTGGGTAGAGAATTTGTTACTGTTTGGTGGAAATTACTGAATATTCGGGTTGAAATCCAGGACAAAAATGTATCCAAACTTCATGGTGAACTCCAGGAAAGACGAATGGTTAAATTTGGTTGATTTTTTGCTGAAATATTCTCGAAGTTTGAATCATGGTTCATTCTGTGAATATATTGTTGCTATGGAGCATAACCCAATAACTTTAGGCTATTCAGTGAGAGGTAAATTAGTATTTCGTAATTCAGGAGTTTTGAAATTTACAGAAAAGTTGGAAGCACTCTACAAAATCTTCAGGGAAAAAAGTTGGGGAAATTTTTGATAAGATGCTATCAAATTTATGGCTTAGATAAAAGAAATCAGGTGAAATGTGGACTAAAATTTTTTGCAGAGTAGTTTCAATTTTTTCCTTTTTGCAAAATTTTGAATCCATTGGCTTTCTTTGCAGACAGAATTCATGGTTGATATGAAGTGTGATGGTTGTGTATCAGCTGTTCAGAATAAGTTGCAGACACTTGATGGTATGTGCCCTGTTTCCCAATATTACCTTGAAAGGATGATACCAACTCTTGAATTATCCAAAGTCTATGTTAATTTACCTTGCATCCTTTATCTCCATTTTATTGATACAAGATGTGTGTCCCAATTTAATGAATTGAATCGTTAAATGGTGCAAACTATCTTCTATGTTGAACTTTTGCATCCTCCTCCTTCCATATCATTGTTGAGTTTTATATGTTGGTAGGAGTCAAAAGGGTCGATACTGACCTGCCCAATCAAGTTGTAAGGGTGCTTGGTGCCATTCCTATCAAGACCATGCTTGATGCTCTGGAACAAACGGGCAGAAAAGCTCGGTTAATTGGGCAAGGGAATCCTGAAGGTTAGTTTTGAAATTGTTCAATTTTAAACAGCGAATTTCTAATATGTCTCATGAAATTTGGTTGCTCTATTAAATCTCTATTGTCAAAGGAATGTTTCTGCATTTTAGTGGGTTTATCATTACATTATCAGATTATTGCATGCTCTTGGTTTACTATTACATCGTTAGATAATTTGAGGTTTTCTGTTGCTTCCTTCCCATATTAGCTGTATAAGTTTCTGTAAAGATTTCCTTGTTAATTTCATGATTGTCTATTGCCTTTCTGTTTTTTTGTTTTGAAAAATGTTAACTGTATGTGTGTATTTATAAAATGCGTTACATGCTTTATGATAGTGGTATATGCTAGCACCAATAAACTGCTTTGAGCAAAATTGGGGAAACAAGACCCTCAGGAGGGTGAGCTTCACAAAATTACTCTCCTACTACCTTGAGAATTGCTATGTATTGGTAGTGTCAGATGTCTTCATTATGGACTTTTTTCTATCAGTGGAGGTTGAAGTTTAGATTCTTTAGTAAAGACTTCTAAGTCGAAATGTTTATTTTCTGATAATGTATTGTTTAGCTAATATTGTGCACAAAGGAAACTTTAAAGAAAGATAAGAATCTAAAACATCAACCAGAGAAAACCCACATGATCAGCAAACAAACTCACTCAAGATTGCATGAAATCACAAGCTTTTTTATTAAAATGGATCAGGAAGAGTTCCAAGCACCCATAGGTAGCTTGTTTGTTTTATTTCCAATGTTTTCATACCAAGCAACGGAACAAAACACCTTTGATCCAGGAATCAGAAAGACAAAAGAAATCAAGAAAATAGGAAAATTATAGTGATGATGATCTGGGACTGATATGAATCCCATATACCTTGCTTATCGAGGCAAGGAGATCGAAACTATTGACTTCCTCTCTCTAGAACTCCTCTAGCTTTGCTCTAAGATTTCTTGGTTTGCTCTCTTTTTATCTCGAAGAAGTATCATGATCTCTTCTATTTGAAGCTTTTTGTGAGTTGCAGCAATTATCCGATGAGTTATGACTCCAAATTTGTGCTGGAACTCTTGCTCGCTCTCTTGAATGATCCCAAAAGGATTTCTGGTATGTTGAAGCACACTTTTATATAATGGGCAAACTTGATATCCAAGTAAAATCTTCAATCTTTAGCAAGTATAACTCTTCAACTCTGGTGTTTCTGGGGCATTTTCTAATTTAGAAACATCCAAGCATAAAAAATCCAATTTAAAAACTTTCTCCTGGGTCCCAAGGTTGTCCAAGAAGAAACCCAATCAATTTGGAAATGAAAATCATGAGAAATCGTCAAAAAATGGATCTGTCGCAGAGGTGGAAGAGTTCTGCAGCAAAAGTGGAGAGACAGTCTGCAATAGAGCATACTGCAGTCTGGCAGCAGGTGAAGAAAAAAATCAAATGACCCTCTTCCCAGTCTCCAAAACTAGTGAAATTTTAGCTGAAGAATCCCGACTCAATTTGTCATCTCTCCACAAAATTTCAGCTCAAACAAAAATCATTGACTCCCCCAAATAATTCAGGAGGTGGAACCCATTTTCCAGTTATTTTCTGCTGCATAAAACTGGTTGAGAACAAAGAAATTTTCGATCAACCTATCCTCTCCCAACATCTTAATCTGCATTCTCACAAAATTCGAGCTCCATTGGTGAAATCTAGCATGGTCAACTGAGTTCTGCTGCAAAGCCTACTCTGTATAAATGGAATCTGCCTCGAACAGCAAGCAGTGAGGAATGGAATTTTTTTAAACTCCTTAGACATCTCCAGAAATTGTAGATTTTTTTACTAAAACTTCCTGAGACCTTTCCGGACCATCATAAAGAGTTTCAGAGTTTTTTGGCATCAAAATCATGGTCAAATAAAATCAATCACAAAATTCGTTCTTCACAGACTGCATTCTGCAAATTAGCGCTGTCTCCACTTATACATGTCCAAATGTTATGGAACTTTTACTGCATGTTCCAAAGTCATTTCTCTATCCAAATAAAAAATCTTGTGCTGATTGGATGTCATTAACATCACTCTTTTGAGCCCCTGGTGAGCTTTGTCAGCAGTCTGCTGCAGACTACAGCCAGATGAGCACTCCTTAGTTTGTGATTTATTCAGCCTGAGCCCGTGGTGAGCTTTGTGAGCAGTCTGCTGCAGACTACTGCAGATGAGCTTGCCCTAGTTTGGGATTTATTCAGCCCCTTTAGTGACATCAAGATTGCATAAATTTTTTTGTGCATGATGCCAATACATTCTTCTGTCCACATAAAAAATTTGGTTTTGATTGGGGTTCATTTACGTAACCTAATCTAAACCAGGAGAGACACCATTTCAGCAGTCTGCTGCAACCTGCAACAGATGACCACTATTCCACTTCACCTATGTGTGCCTCTCCAAACTTCTTGAATCTTGGGGACTTATATCAAAATATCATTTTAGATCCCTCCTCAAAATTTTGGATCATTTGGACACTGTTTGGCCCAATTTGTCAAGTCTATCACGGAACACTATTCGTTCTGCTGTTGACTGAACCAGCTCCACATTTTACGAGGTTCGAGTGCATGACCGCATCTTACATTGTTTTCCAGATCTTGCCATAGTCCCAAACTATTAAAATTATTACCATTAATATCAAGGACTATACAGTCTTTTCCGATTTGTTTAGGTGTGTTACAGAACACCCCCAAATATGTATTCCTTGAAACCTGTCGCTAATCACTGTTAATGTATTTCTTTCTTCTATGCTGTGAAAGAAGTAATGCTTCTTCCTTCTGTAACTGGTTTCAAGTTTTTGCTAGTCTTGCAGTTATATGTCAATGCTCACGTTTCTCGACTTCCATGCTTGGCAAAAGTGCATGACCATCAATGGGGCTTTGAAGTTAGGCTTGTTAGGTCTTACTTTGCTCTCTTCAAGAAATTTTTGTATGCTAGAAAATACCTTCTGTTTGACGAACCATAATGCATATTTCAACTGTAGGCCGAGAAGCAGGTTAGGTTGGGTTTTGGTCGACCTGAACGCAATAGATTTCAGGCGAGACCTGGACCTGTTGGGCCTTGTGCCCAGATATACAAGAATTTAAATATATACATAAAAATTTATACGTGAAATATTTATAAATTTTAATATATATTTCCTTTATCATTGATAAATATATTATATTTATATATAGCATGTCGGATTGACCTGGGCCCAACTTGGTATGGCTAGCAGGATTCGGACCCACCCTGACCTGACCAGGTCTAAGCCTAGTGGTCAGCATTCGGGCCTGACCAATAGCGGGTCCACCAGACCTGTATCCCCCATTCCAACTGACTGCCACCATGTGTTCTGATATGCAAACTTGCTCAATTTAATATTGCTAATTCAGCCAGTTTACGACCAGTTGTTGTTTGGATTTAGCCTTCTGTTTGTTAATATAGTTAGTGCCTACCATTACATAGCTTAATTTTTTATTTCATTGCGGTTGGCATCTACATCATAGAAATAATATCATGTCAGATTATGTCTTTTTGATCCGTTCTTCACTTTATAAGAACTTCTTAGGATATCTGGCCTTGTTTAAATATTCTGACATGTCATCAGGCAAAGTCCATCTTTGAAACACTGAACACATGAAAGGCTTGGCTCCTTTTTGAGATAGGTTGGGTTGGGGGTCCTCTGGAGATAGATTAATGGATGTCACCCCTTTACTAGCATGTGAAATCAATGTATTTTGCTGGCAAAATATACCATTTATTGAACTCTACATGTTAAAGCAAATCAAACACTTAGTTTAATATTATAGGAAAATTTATAAAAAATACTCATAAGAGGAACCATTTAACATCCTACCCATCGGCAACTATTTCAACTCAAGATCATGTGCTCTTCTACAGGTATTTTGAAATTAAATCAAAAGGCATGGGTACCCTTACATGCAATTAGTTGGGACACAATTTTGGCATTTCATAGGGAGAAGAGAAATATTCGAAAGGGGTTGTGTACATGTAAAAGTAAAACCACATAGGCTGAACCTGAATATCGTATTGCTTGGCAACATGGCATTTACAAACCTGGTCTTTGAGTCACATTGTTCACAAGCTGAGGGACTGGGTTTTGCCACATGCATGGACCCTTGTAAAGGATTACTCTAGAGTCCTGTGTATCTCAACTAAGAAAAAGTGCATACCAGTCAAGCATGTTAGAGCATGGTTTTCGAGTCTGTATAATTTTTGGTTTTCTAAAATAATAATAAGTTTGCCTCATACATGTGAATTAGTTCTAGTCTCCAGTAATCTTCCCTTGTTTTTCTCTTTAATCTCATATTTCCTTTGGAAAATTTGACACCCCAACTCCCCCCCCCACCACACACACACAAAAAACAACACACACACACACACACACAAAAGAAAAGAAAAAAAAAAAGAGCTTGGTCGTGGTAGTTTTGATGATAGCATTTGGGAAAGCGCTTTGCAGTGGACTCCAGGTGGTACTCTGATTAGGGTCTTCTCTTGTTCTAGGAAGTATATGTTTTGAGATTGAATCAGTGTTACTTCACTGTTAGTAGTTGATGCACAAACCCACGAATAAGATACCAGTATGTCGATGACTTCTCTATGATTCCATTCTCACATATTGAAATTAGGAATTCTTTTTACCCAAATTTTCATATTTGTTGACCCCAATGTTGGTAGTAAGTGTTTTAAGTTAAACAAACTCTTTTTTATGTTCATGGAAGATGTTTCTTGTGCAGATTTTTTAGTTTCAGCTGCAGTTGCAGAGTTCAAAGGCCCTGATATTTTCGGTGTTGTTCGTCTGGCCCAAGTGAATATGGAGTTGGCAAGGATTGAAGCTAACTTCAGTGGGTTGTCACCTGGGTTGCATGCTTGGTCCATAAATGAATATGGGGATTTGACGGAAGGACCGGCAAGTACTGGAAAGATTTTCAATGTGGGAAGGACTTCTGAAGAGGTTTGGTTCGATAAGCTCCTTAAAACCAAACCTTTTTTTTTATAATTAAGGAATACCATTAAGGGCCTCCATTGCATGTCTTCCTTCTTGATTTCTTGCATTGTTTCAATGTTCTTATGATATTGGAGTTCAATTATCATGACTATGATCTCATAGTTTTGAATTTATGACAAAAGTTGTTGAGAGAACCTTTTACATTGCTAAGTCTTACATTGATTAAAAACAAGCAGAAGGCAGTGTGTTTTTTTGCAATACATGATCAGGAAATTCATTAGAAAACAAAAAGGCCCTTAAAGATTGGAGCAGGACCGTCCTTGGGAAATTTTCCATTTTGAAAATTTCTCACCTCAACTCCATTAAGGAGCTTGATAGCTTAGAGGAATCCCGACCCCTGTACCCCTCTGAAATCAATCTTAGGCCTCAAAACAAGTTGGAATGTTTTTCCACCCTTAAGAAAGAAGAAATATTCTGGTTTCAAAGGTCCAGGGTGAAATGGTTACACCTTGGAGATCTTAACAATTGCTTCTTTCATCGGATTGCTAATTGCAGGCGTCGGGATAATTCCATATCCCTTCTCAAGGTAGGCAACTTCATCTTGGTCCATTTGGACCAGTTTGAAGCTGCTGTTCTGGTCATCTACCAAGACCTCTACTTGGCACCCTTAGACGCTATACCTAGAATGGGGGACCTTCAATTGCGCTCGCTTCCACACAATTGGATTCATTGGTTGGAACGACCATTCTCTGAAACAGAAATCTTGAAAGCCATCTCGGATCAGGGCAAAGATAAGGCGCCAGCGCCTGATGGCTTTCCCAAAGCTCCCTTCAAGGCCTTCTGGGAGACTGTCAGGATGGACTTCTTAAACTTCTTTGAGGAGTTTCACCACAGGTAATCCTGTCCTGCATAAAGCGATTAATGCGACTTCCATTGCTTTGGTCCCAAAAGTCGAAGGAGTTGAGGAATTGAAGGATTTTAGACTGATTAGCCTGGTCAACTCCTCATACAAGATCTTTCCAAAAGTTTTGGCGTCGAGGTTGAAAGAAGTGCTTCCTTTCATCATCTCCCTATCCCAAAGTTCTTTCATTAAGGACAGATAAATTCTAGACGGTGTCTTGGTAGCACATGAGTGCCTTCATTCTAGACATTTGTCGAAAAACCGGGCCTCATTTTCAAGATTGATTGGGAGAAAGCCTACGACCACGTAGATTGGTCACTCTTGGATGAAACCATGGGTAGAATGGGATTTGGGGACCGTTGGAGGAGGTGGATGAGGGGCTGTTACTCAAACACCCATTTTTCTATTCTGATCAACAGTTCTCCCAAAGGTTTCTTCCCAGCCCCTAGGTGTCTTCTCCAAGGAGACCCTTTGTCCCCTTTTCTTTTTTCTGTTGTTGCCGAAGTCTTCAGCCAATCGATCTCCCGCCTGTACCTGGCAGGCCTCTGCCACGGGTTTAATAGCAGTACGAGGGGACCCATAGTCTCCCACTTGCAATATGCCGATGACACTCTGGTGTTCATTGATGCCACCCTTGCAGATGAGGGAATGCCTTCTAATGTTCCTCATGTGTTTTGAGTTTGCCACTGGCTTCAAAGTAAATATGGAAAAATCCACTATGATAGGGGTCTCTCTCACCACTGAGGAAACAAGAGCATTGATTCCAGATTGGCTATGTAAGGTGGAGGATCCCCCAACCAGCCATTTGGGGATGCCTCTGGGCATTGGTAAACCCAAGAAGAGACAGTGGTCAAACGTCTTTGATAGAGTGGACTGCTGGCTACCCGGTTGAAAGGGGAGGTTCCTCTCTTTCGTGGGACGATTAACCCTCATAAAGGCAACACTCTCTAACACCCCCGTCTATCTCATGTCTCTTTTTCATATGCCTGCAGTAGTAGCCGATCGTTTGGAATCAGGGGACTTAAAGTAAAAACAGATCCACCTCGTTGCCTGGGACAGAGTCTGCCTTCCTAAACATCAGGGAGGGTTAGGGATTCGCTCCTTGAGAAAACAGAATGTGGCTCTGTTGGGAAAATGTGGCTCTGGTCACAAGTGATTCGCTGTAAGTATAGAATCCCTGGCTGTTAGAGGGGAGGTCTTCAAGTAGGCCTTCAGGTGTCTGGAAATCCTTCCTGTCGGCCCTATCTAGGGTTTGTTTTTGTCAGACCTCTGGTTGGGTCACACACCCATTAGGGAACAATTCCCCTCTTTGTTCTTGCTTGCCACCAACCCTTCTTCTTGGGTCTCGGAAGAACTACCGGTTGCCAGTAACGGTAGGGTTTGGAACCCTTCCTTTAGACAATCTCTCTTTGATGCCGAGCTCCTTGATTTCATATCCCTCTCTGCCTTGCTCCATGATACTTTCCTCGCCCTCTCCTGGTCGGATAGAATCATTGGACCCTTGAGGCCTCGGGTACATTCTCGATTTCTTCCTTCTACAAGATTTTGCTCCAACCCCCTACCCACCTCTACTCTGTGGTATCCAAGGTAGCGCCGCCGAAAGTGCAAGCTTTCAATTGGATAGCAGGTTCTGGAAGAGCGTTAATTGTGGACCAGCTTAAGCGCAGAGGAATTCCTATCCCGAATCGTTGTGTTATGTGCCTCTGTGAAGAAGAGAACCATTCTCACCTTTTCATACATTGTGACTTAGCTCATAACCTGTGGAGCAGGCTCTTTAGCCTTTTTGGTTTGACTTGGGTTATACCCGCCTCTAACCCTGCCGTCTTAACCTTGCCAAGGGCTCCCCTTGGCCGAATCCGGTAGGATTCTTTGGAAGGCCTCCATAGAGGCCACAATTTGGGTCTTGTGGACGGAAAGGAATGCTAGGATCTTTCGAGGAGTCAAAAGTGAAACCTCTACCCTCTTTCACAAGATTCATACTCTTGTGATCTTCTGGGCCACTAATCACAAGGTCTTCAAGGACTTCCCCTCCTTGTTCCTCTCGAACTGGCAGCAGATTCTCCTGGTCCAACACCGTCATCCCTCTCGACTTGGTGGCTGGTCCCCTCCCCTGCACAGTTAAGTTTAATTTCGCCAGGTGTTCCTGTGGGAACCCTGCTCCCTCTGGTGTAGGGGGGGTTTTCAGAGATCACTAGGGGAACGTCCTGGCGTCTTTCTCCAAACACATCGGCCAGGCTGTGTCACAGCTCTCTGAATCGCTGGCTCTGCTCACGTTCCTCAAGCTCTTCGATCCTGAGTGGAGCCAACCCCTGCTGGTGGAAGGGGATGTGCGCAATATAGTTTCTTAGGCTGCTGGTCTAGTTACCCCTCCCTGGTGTCTCGCCCCTATTTTTGACGAGATCTCTCACCTTTGCAGGGATACAGCCATTTCTTGGACGCATATTTGGAGAGAATCAAACGGCCTGGCGGACCACCTAGCTAAGGAAGGAGCGGTAGCGCTAGTCGTAGCCGCTTCTTAGTTCTTCGGCTCCCTATTGTTCACAGCTGCGACTTCTTTTGGCCTTTTGGGTTGTTTTTGGCTATTCATCCTCTTTTGGTTCTACATCTCTCTACAGCCCCTGTTTTTGCCTACTATTGTACATTGGTGTAAAGGGTGCTATTATAAGACCCTCTTTTTGTACAGGACATCTTCTTAGAGGTTACCTCATTTTTTTGGCTGAGAGGCCTGGATTAGGGGCTCTCTCCTTGGAGCTTTGTATCTCGTTCCTTTTTATTTAATGTTAACTTCATCAAAAAAAAGAAAAGAAATTCATTAGAAAACTGCAAATAGCCAAATGCAAGGTACGTTATCTTGTCGAGTTCAAGCTTTGTGTGACAGCATCAAGATGAGTGGAAGACAATGCGACTGTTGTGGTGGTGTTTTTTTGTGTTTTTTATTTTTGTTTGTTTTTTTTTTTTCATTTTTTTTTTTTGTTTTTTGTTAAGTTGGGGAGGGAGGGGTGGGGTTGGGTTGGGTGTTACCCAGCTTGCGTTACTTTCTACTACGGTCTTTACCCTCTTCCGGAGAGGGGACAAAGAAAAGATGGATAGAAAACCTTGGTACTCTCTCTCTCTCTCTCTCAAGGCTGTGGTGGTTATGTCTCTGTGTTGGTTCCACTTCTCCATCTCTCTTGGATGTGTCGGTCAGTCTGAGATTGGAGGATGGGGCTGCGGGGTGATCTGCCTGAAGGGGGAGAGATTTCAAGGTGAGATAGGTTGGGAGCTGAATTAAGTTGTGCTGAAGTAAATTATGTTCATGTAGGGGGTCCCTTGAGATTGTTTCCATGGAATGTTTCTCCTAAGCTATTGTATTGATAATTAGAGACGCTGGTAGAGCTGGGACACTGGTTATGATACTCAATAACCAGCTCTGTCCTGTTAGTAACCACAATCTTACACAGGTCCTCGTTTCTGAGCCCGAGATTTTGTCAATAGCGTGGTTTTCCACAACCATTGAAGAGTAGTAGGCATCCTAAGTTTTGAGTCCTTGGATAGTTTTTCTTCGGATTGGGGGACGTGGGGTATTTTTCTGTTACGCTGTTGTGCTCAAAATGCTGCCAAGACTGCTCAAAAGAGAAAAAAGAATTTGTTGCTCTATCCCCAAAGAAGGGGACATCTTGGATATGACTCCTGACCATTTTGAGCGGCCAGGCTAAATACTCCGCTCATGCTTAAGTGGGAGTTGTGCTAAATACTGTAGCAGAAAAAAATTGTTAAATTTTTTTTAAAATATAAAACAAATAAAAAATATATTTAAATTAAGATTGAGCAAAAACATATATAAATGAGGTTAACTAAATGAGGTTAAGGAAGTAGTAAAAAAGTAGTACATCAGTTAGGGTATTTTTGAAATAATCTAAAAAAGTTGTGAAAATAAATATTTATGACCAAAATACTTTTCAATCTAGAGCGTGTAAATAAACATGCCCAAATTATCTTGGCCGATTTTTCAAACACTGGTTGAAATAGTACAAATTTGGAGGATTGCACGTGTCCAAGTGAAGCTACTTTTTCAACATGGCCATTAGTATGTCCAAATCGGAGCCTAAATGTGTGATCCCAAAGGCTTGCTTGTTGAGTTCGTGTGATCTTTTTTATCTACCTTCTATGTGATTGTGAATTGCAGATGTAACGCTAAGACAAAACAGCCTTGACCAATTTCGTTCTCTCTTTGATTTAGCCAATTGGTGACCTGGGAACATTAGAAGCCAGTAAGGCAGGCGAGGCCTATTTCTCCGGCGTTAAGAAAATGCTTTGTGTTAACGACCTCATTGGCCGATCCATCGTGGTGTATGGTAGCGAGAACAAGTCGGATACTGGCATAGCTGCTGCGGTCATTGCTAGAAGTGCAGGCGTAGGTGAGAACTACAAGAAGATCTGTGCTTGTGATGGTACCATCATTTGGGAATCAAGCGATGCTGATTTTGAAACTCAAGTAAAAGCGTGATACCTAGAGCTTCAGACCTCTAGGCTACCAGTTCTAAACCAGAAGGTACCTGTAAAATCTTATCATGTATACTTGGAAAGGGAAGTAGGTAAAATGTTATGGATGTGTATTAATATCATGTAAACTAAGAGTAGGTAAATTTCGGGTGCTACATCGATTGGCAATTTGGCATCAAATGGTATCTGGTTTTTTGAATGCCTTGTCCATTGACTCTTGGCTGTGATGTGCATGAAACTGTAGTTTAATAGAAAATTACATTCCCAAGTTTACTCATAGCATGGGCAATTTGCTCTCATGAAATTAACACTGTTTATTCTGAAGTTGGTCCTCATGTTCAAAACCAGTTTACAGATAGCATCAGTAAAAAAAACATAGAGAAAAAAAAAAAAAAAAAAGGAAGAAAAGAAAAGGAGAAAAAAGATGATAAATAAGGGGAAAAAACAAACTTCTCTTCGATCATATGGGCGCTAACCATGTAAGAACGATGGGGCTTCGAACCTTGTGGATCCCATCGGTCCACACCAGTGCTCCAAGCGCTGGTGAGGTCTGTTGAGACTTTGAAGTGAAGATCACCTCATAGGACAGCTTCTGATATTTTTCAGTAAAGTTCAAGGTTCTTGGCTTGACTATAACGTCTGCTCCCACAATTGGGGCAATTCTAACACGATAAGTCGAAACCGGAGACCCCACATTAGTCACAGTTCTTCGCACCGAAACTGTCGAGGTGACCGGCTTCTCTGCAAACACAGCTGATATTGCCGGATAATTAAGATCACTTGGAGTGCGGAATGCATGTCGACATGTTTGATTTGTCGACTTTGAGAACACCTTTAGTTGCTCTGGTGTTAACTTCACCGAACATAGGAATTCGTAGTAGTCTTGTGGGTTGATGTCATATATTAGGCCTGGGTCCAGGGCCCTGGATGGATTTATATGGCCAGCTCCATGGTCAAAGTGGGTTGAAGGTTTATCCGTCGCTGCATCTCTTAGTGAGCCATGTGTGTTGTCATGCACATAGGCGGTGGTCATTAAGGCTGACTTGATGGCGGCCGGGCTCCAATCAGGGTGTGCCGCCTTGAGGAGTGCGGCTACTCCACTCACGTGCGGGCATGACATGCTTGTCCCCGAAAGAATATTGAAAGCTACCCGCCTCCGGTCTTGCTGCAAGCTAGAAGGGGGTGCATCACCTGACCAAGCAGCAAGTATGTTCACCCCTGGTGCCACCATGTCGGGCTTTAGAATCTCTAATGTCAAAAAGTTGGGCCCTCTTGATGAGAAAGCTGCCACAACAGGTGCTGGTCGAATACCGAGCTTGGTTCCGATGAATGAGAGTGTGCCGGTGGGTCGAAAAGTGGTTGATACATAGTGTTTGATGGCCTTTCCGGCTGTTTCACCGACTGAGACCGCTGAGATCAGGTGTGCATCAGCCACAAGCTCCTCCCCATTCGCTGCTGTGTTGGCCAAGATCATGCCCATGCCTCCTGCCTCTTTCACCACCTGCCCCTTCTCCACTCTCGGGCTTATACCTCGATCACATATAACGATTTTCCCAGCCACCTTCCTAGAATCCAACGTGCCGGTTAAACATAGGGAGCTTGGCTCTGGTGTGCTAGAATTACCAGTCAAGTAAACAAGCGGATATTGTTTGTTTCTAGATAGATTTCTTCTCCCCTTGTATAGAGAGACACCATGAAAGCTACGTTTGTTTCCTAAAGTCACAGTTGAAGGGAAGTCTCGGTCCATGGTGCTGGCCCCGACAGTGGCAATCCATGGCGAGACATTGGTGAGGCTCACGGGATCGGGTCCTGCATTACCGGCTGAGCACGACACAAACACTCTCTTCTCCATTGCGCCAAATGCTGCCACTGCGAGGCTATCACGATAATATGATGACACGCCTCCCCCTAGAGAGATGGAGAGAACGTGAACACCATCGGCCACTGCCCTATCGATTGCTGACAATATGTCGGAACTGAAACACCCATTTGCCCAACACACCTTGTACACAGCTATACGTACCCCGGGTGCCATACCACGGGCAGTGCCATTGGCATAACCGAGGAGGCTGGCATTTGGAACGGGTGCACCAGCCACAGTAGCGGCGGTGTGGGTGCCATGGCCATCATGGTCACGTGCTGACTTCACCTCCCCTGTGTCGTTCATGCTCCCTGTTGCCGCCTCATAACCACGATAGAAAACCCGCGCACCTATCACTTTCTTGTTGCAGTTTACTTCAGGGGTGAAGTCAGGGCTGGCCTCACACCTACCGTTCCATCCTGCAGGGGGTGGGGCCATTTGCAAGTCCCTAAAGCTCGGGCTCTCGGGCCATATCCCGGTATCAAGAATACCGACCACCACTTGATGGCTTGATGCGATCTTTGCCCAAATGTTTCCACCTGTTTTGTTATTTGTGGGGATTATGCGGAGGAACTCAGGGCTCCTTGTGGTGTGGAGGTGGTACATGACCTCGGGGTACAGGGCGACTACCCCATGGACAGACTCGAGTTTTTGGGCCTCCTCTCCCGTTAATTTGGCCGCGAACCCATGGAAGGCGTTGTCATAGTGGTAGAGGATTCGATGGCTAGTGGTCTCCGTGTTGGCGTCGGTTTCGGGCTCGCTGGCAATAACTGATCTGAGTGTGGAGTGGTACCAGTCGAAGTGGTGGGTGAAGGACTCTGGTATTTGCGATTTGTCCATTTGGACTACATATGTTTTTGGCATGGTGGTTGACACCGAGTTGCAGAGGGTGGTTGCCGCCAAGAGGACGCAGGCCATGCCCAGCCATGGCCCCAACTGTTTCATGTCCGGTGAGCCCATTTGTATCTACAGGGAGAGAGAGAGAGAGAGAGGAAGGCCTGGAAGAGTGAGGATGGGCTAAATCTGCACTTCCGTGGGTTTGGCCATGTGGGGGAAGAGAGGGAGTGTGATGAAGGCTAAATATCTGCTTTGGTCTCGGCCATTCAGTGGGACAGAGTTAGAGGGAGAGAGCAGAGAGTTAGAGAGAGGGAGAGAGCAGATAGTTAGAGGAGAGAGGGAGAGAGCAGATAGTTAGAGGAGGGAGGGAGAGAGAGAGGGAGAGAGCAGAGAGAGTTAGAGAGAGTACTTCTCTGCCACTTTGGTTTTGCAGGCACAATAAAGGGGGTGGTTCGCAGTGAGTAAATGAGAGGGGGGTGCCAGAGGCGGATTCATCGGCAAAAGCAACTGTTTTGGCTCTCTTTTATTCGCCTCACCTAAACCTTCATCACACATGGAAACCGTCGTGGCCTCTCTCACACGTGTGTACCATGCATATAACCATCTCTCTCTCTCTCTCGACAAAGCTCAAATTTTATTTCCTAGTTTCTTTTTTTAATGTAATTTTCGTTTTGAGCTTCTTCTTCAACTCTGTATTTCCATGGGATCAATTTTAAGCGAATATTTGTCGTCTTAGAACATTTTATTTTGAAAATGTAAAAAGTTGAAATACGGCTTCGGCCTGATGCAAAAAGAAAAGAAAAAGTAAAGTGGCATCCCAAATCTCACCAAATTTGGCCGTTGAGAACTCCTAAATTAATCATCTCAACCTTGACCATCATAGATGATGGCTTAAATTAATCGTCTCAACCTTACTGACTGTAATGGATGATGTGAGAAAAATTAAGTTTTAAAAATATTTTTATCTTATAACACCTTATTCGTCCATTTTCTTGTGTCTATTGATACGAAAGACCTGTTCTATTTTTTAAACTTCAAATTTTATAATCAAAAGTGAAAATATACTTTTGGATTATCTTAGGCTTTGTGGGAACTGCATTCTTGGAAAGCTGTGCATGAGTGAGTTTAAAAATATGATAAAAGTAAACATAAGTGAGTTTAAAGATATGATAAAAGTAAAAACGGTGAACATTGTCCAACTAATGGAAAGCTTTGTGTCTGACCCCACCACATGTAATGTAGGGTGCAGTTGGCAGAACATGTAATTTAGGGTGCAGTTGGCATACGGATGCATCCGTAACCTTAGAGGTAAGGTGCACTTTCAAATTTTATTATGTTATATAATTTTGATGTAAAATGTTATTAGAATTATTTTAAAATTTATTTTTATATTTAATTATAAAATTTTAAATTTAAAAAATGGTTAAAATCAAATAGATCTATAAAAACTTATGAAAATCTTGAAAATGGACGGTGTCGATAATATGTTGTAAAATGCACTAATTTTTAGATTAAAAATCTTTTTATTTTTCATGATCATACATCTCGATGTCGAGATGATCAATCAAAGGGTTGTTCAACATTAAAATTACATTTTTCGATGGATTTTTGAGGTGCATCCGTAGTTCTACATTATAAGTTTGTATCCTTGTATAAACTTTTTTTTTAATATATGCGTAAACTTTACAATAGCTGAGCAGCTATAATAAATAGTAATATAGGTGGAGGCTTAATTGTGAGATCTTCATTGAGTGGTTTAAAATATATATCATTATTTTAATTTTAATTTTTTTCTTCTATAAATCTGATTAAGATGAAATTTTGGGTGTATATACCTAATACTATTGTGCACTATATAAAAATATAAAAAAATTATTTTCAATAACTTAAAATGATCAAATTACCCCTATCATTTTTTAGGGGTATTTAGGTCATTTTATATTTTGAAAAAATATTTTTTTTATATTTTTTAAGAGTAATGATACTATAAGATCCTTCCACATCCATGTGAGTAGGGACCCAAAGGATTACCATTAAATTTTGACATATATATCTAGAAAAGTTATCGATAAACTCATTCACCCAAGTTCCACACTCATGTGATAACTTTTCTAGAGATCTGTGTCAAAATTTAATGGTGATCATTTGAGGTCTTACTCACATGGGTGTGGGAGGGTTTCATAGTATCATTATTCATTATTTAATTGTGCGCTTTATTTTTTAGTACACATATCTAAAATTTCATTATGATCCGAATTTTAGAAAAAAATATTAAAATTCATATAGTGATATAAATTCTGAACCACATGACGAAGATCTGACGGCTAAAATTCTACCAATGTTATTATTTATTATAGCTCCTCAGCTATTTGTTAGCTTTTTCTATAAAGCATATGTGACTTTTAGTCACAACTTGTCTAGAGTGTTTTATTTTTAATTTTTATTTTACAAATAATTTTGCAGGAAAATTAGGTTATCTATATATCTAATAGAGATGTACATTATAAAAAAAAAGAAAAAAAAAATTCTTATGATAAAAAATTCCTAGATTTCTTCTGAAATTTGGAGATCTATGTCATTTAATTTTTTAAAAAATATATTTATTTTATTTTCGTTAGATGCGCCCAAATAAGAAGAGGGGACATGCTAAATTTCATTTAAACGTTTTTTTGTAAAAAAATAAAATAAAAATCAAGCAATATGATATCGCGAGACTGCGACATAAACGATCTCACCTATCTATTAAGATCGGACACTAAGAGGTGGGATCACACAAACTTTATAGGTACGTGGGCTCACACATGAAGCTTTTTCTTCCCATTAAAGGCATCAACGAGAACGAAATATTTGTTCTGGACGAAATTTTGCCAATGTTTCGGGGACCATTTGATGGGAAGTCAGGGGACCATGGTCGATGCCGTTATGTTGGGGGTGTCTTTGAATGAAATAACTGACATATAGCAACTACCCAAAATCTCTGTCATTCTCTTCCCCTCTCTCTCTAGCATTTATTCCACTGTGGTTTAAGAGTGGCTCTACCCTTATTCAAATCACTGCACCCACCGCCACCGCCACCGCCACCGCCACCGCCCAACCCACCTCCTCGTTTCTCAAATAAATCTCATAAATGCAAAATTTTGAATCCAAAATCCATCTCCCGGAAGGATGCACTCATTGTCACAAGTACAACCCCTGGTGCACCTAAATCCCACTCTTTTCTTAATTTGTTGTGAATTTGTGATTAGATATTATAATCAAAGGTTATCCTAATCGGGGTTCCAAAATTCAAAAGGGTGGGGCGGATCCGTGTAGGATCTTCGGATCAATGATATGGATCAGTTCTAGATCAATCCAAATTAATGATCTAGAAAATATTGAAAGATAAATAAAATAAAAATTAGGATTTATAGGGTGGGGATTTTAGAGGGACCAGGAAATAATAGATAGTTGGACCAAGACTCATACCTTCCTAGTACCATTTCGGGTGTAAATTTTTTTTTTTTTTTTCTTACCATTCTTTTTACTTTCTAAGGTCATAGGATTTATTCTTTTTGATGTTTTGGACCTGAGGCAAAAAGTAGATTTATATTGGGTGAGGTTTGTTTAAGTTGTCCATCTTATACCATATAAGATGCATCTCTAAATTTTGTGGAAAGCTGCAGATCCAATGCCCAAAACCTTATTACGACTGCAATTCCATATTTTATCTTAAATATAAAATTTAAAATTTAAAAAATAGTGCAGATTGAGCATATCTATAAACACTTCAAAAGCTTGAAGGTAGATGGTTCCGATAACTTGTTATAAGGTAAACTATTTTTTGGACTTACAATTCTTTTTTTTTCTTTATACTATACATCTGGCGGTCAAGATGATCAATTAGAAGATTTTCAAAGTTCGGAACACGCCTTCTACTGGGTTTTGGAGGCCCACCTTACTTCTATAAGGTTGCAACCATATATAAACCTTTTCTAATTACATTTGTCCAGGATAAATATTTTGAAAGCTAGAGGGGAACCATGATCAGTTTGGTCTCCATATATTTTTCCTTAGCCATAAGCTTGGTATTAATGAAGCATAATTTTGAAGTTTGTTGGTATATGATCTTGTTGGGGAAAGAGGTATGGTTTCTCCGACAAATAGACAACACTTAGACAATAAAGAATTAGTGAAGTTTTGGATCCATCGATTAGGTCACCATAGATATGTGCACTAGAGAGAAAAAGGTGAAGAAATGAGGGAATGCGAGAAACAAGGAAAAGTAGGGTTATGATTTTGCACATGATGTCTGTTTCATGATTTCGCACAGGCATAAAATAAAAAAAAAAGTGTGTAAATGCACATTGGAAAAGTATTTTGTAGGGCTGCCGTTTTATAAAGCCTCATCTCAAACCTCATTGAAAAATGTAGTTTTTTATCAGAGTAAAATTTGGAAGCTTGCAAGTTTCGATCTGGAAAATCATGAAAAAAAAATATTTCAAGCCTTAAGCATGGTTCACATCTTTTTTTTTTTCTTTTGAATGTCAAATATTAGTTTCATTAGATAAAGAAGTAAAGCTTCATAAATACATTAGTAATCAAAGAGAGAAAGAAATAGAAGAATAAATGCAGTAACCCTACTTCCAAAGATGATCCACCTTGATTTTCAGACATAACATGAACTCTATCCTCGAAAGATCCTGCACAACCAACTGCCTAAAAAGCCATCTAAACCGCACACAACATTTCGAAAGACATTCACCACAGAACCTCTAAAATGAAATCCAAACTTCTCAAAGACAACCCATAAACACCTTCCCATCCCACTGGTAGTTACCTCGCAGGGTGGGGTAGGGTGGCGTACAACCTACTACGGCGCTTGAAACAACAAGAAGAAAAATATGGCAACATACAGGAGGTAGCGGTACAACCAATAACCAAAAAGTAGGATCTAAAATGTTGGTCAAAGGAGAAGCAGGAGAAAGGGGAAAAATTAGGATAGTGAAGTGAAATGGCTATAGTAAAGAGAAGAAGAACCTAAGAAAGGGCCTGAGGTCGTGGTGGTAGCACATCTCATGCCTCAGTTGCACGTTGTGACTTTCGTTCCCATTAATAGTTTCAAAAGCCACTAACTAATTCAAAAAGGGTGGGGCGTGTCATCCCCACTAAATTACCCAAAAAAAATCTACCCTGAGCTATGTACGATCTCAAAACTGCAACATGTAGTACACTGTAGGCATACTGCCTGTTCATATAAACTGCATCATTTTGTCTCAATGGTGATGATATAGATGAACAATTATATATATGGCTGATCGGTGAAAGCAGAGGACATATTTCATTGCACGCTACCCACTAACCAACAAAAACCAGACAATATGTGCATTTGTAGTCCAAATCAAAACATCGAGGTCAGAATTCAATCAATAACACAAAAATTTGGTCATGTCGTTTCGACGATTTGTGTCATGCCACACTACTAGGTAGATGTGTGTCGAATAGTGGCAATGAAGTTGTTGAGACAGAGAAAGAGAGATGGCTGCATATGGTTTACTGGTTAGCTGTGTATTTGTGTAACAAGTGCTCCTATGAGTACTCAACAATCGAAAGAAGGTTCCTTCTATCCGTGTTTCAAAATTTGGAGTTGGTCTGACTCAGTAAGGGGCTGATCCAGGCCCCTCGGTTGGACTCAAACAAGTTCAAGTCTGACAGGATCTAACCTCTGGAACTGGTGGCAAAGTCGGATTTAAACGATTTTTGAACACTCGTTTTTAACTATGTCAGCCGTTGGGCAAATGTTAGTCTCTATTGAAGCATGGATCAAGAGGACCCCTTTCTGTTAGGTTAAGTGAAGAAAAGGAAGCAGAAATTAACCAAGTCAAAAGTCTTTTTAATCCTTAATTCTTCTTTTTTCATTTTTGAGGGCAAGTTATTGCCTTTCTATTGAACTATAAGTAAAAAGCTGGAAGAATCATTATGCTGTTCTTTTTTATGATGTAATTCCTGAACCTACTCAATACTTTCACACGCTTGATATCTTTAATGCACCATATACATAACTTTTTTGCGTATGTGGTTAACGTAAATAATTAAGAATAAGATATGTATTTGAAGTATAAATAAAAAAAAAAAAACTATTGTGGGGATTAATATAACCCTCACGGGAATTGAGATCATCTACATAGTCACCCACATGGTATATTAATTAATTTATTAGAGCTAATTAGTATCATTGTCTTTTCCTAACATATCTATTATATCAAGAGGGTATAGCTTTTAATAGAGACAGAGTAGGATTCGTATAGTTTTTTTAATTGAGAAAAAACGATGACTTTCAATAATAACAAAATATATTTTTGTTCGAAAATTTTTTGTATTACAAATTAATCGAGTGTCAACAAATGTTGTAAATTCCAGTTTAGGTCTAAAGGTATGGCGAAGATTTAGACAGCTTTCCTCTTAGTCAATATATGGCACGTTTGGCAAGAAAAAGAGCGTTGATTTTTAGAGGAAAGAAGGCTTTTTAGCGAAAATATTATGTGCCCAATTGTTTGTGGAGTCGGCAAAAGTTAAGAGATGGAGCTTTCACACTAGTGAATAGGCTATCATTAAGCAGGAAAATGCCCTGATCCAAAGACCTTCTTTTGTTTACCGGCAGTCAGTGTTCGAAAAGTCGGAGTTACTCGGGCTTGGGCCCTTGCCGAGCCCAGGTTGTCCCGAGTAGGAGGTCCAATTCGGAGATCTTGAAATATTATTTTTTAAATCTTAAAAATTATAAAATATATTTGTGACATGTTTATTTATGTTTTCTATCATTTTGACAAAGATTGGAAAGTATTTTGGCAATGTTTATTTATTTTTTCATTTTTCTATATTTTTTTAGAAAATTTTAAGAATACCCCCAATCACGCAATCATTTTTTTAAAATCTATTTTTTCACTACTTTTTAAACCACAATTAGTTGTGTTTTGTTAAATTTTACTTTGAATATATTTTTCTTATTTTTTGAAAATTTTTGTATTTTTATTTATTTATAATAGTTTTCAGTTGACCCGAACTCGGACAAGTACTCGACTGAGGCATCGGCTGAGTAGTAGTCCGAGTTGACTTTTTGAACATTGATTGTTGTCTCCCTATTTTGAGTTTGAATGTAAATGGTGCTTCATTAGGCAATCCATGAAAGGTGGTCACTAGGGTATAGAGCCGAGGCTCTAAACAATCAAATTAGAGCGCATCTTAAAAATTTCACTAGAAGAGATCATTTTGATGCCCAAATAAATGCGTGGATATGAAAAAAAAATAGATTTCAAAATTTAAAAATAGTGCATCTTGTGGTGCATTTTTGGACCGCCAATTTTCAAGATTTTCAAGTTTTTATAGATTTTCTCAATCCACACTATTTTTAAAGCTTTAAATTTTATAATTAGAGATGAAAATATATTGCAAGGTTATTATAAAGATTTTCAATATTAAAACTACATTTCTCGACCCTATTTGAAGGTGGGCTCTATTTTGATTGTTTAGAGCCTCGGCTCTATACAAAACCACACCCTTTTAATAATGCGTAGGGTTTGCTGTGTTGTATAAGGGAGTGCAGCGGGTTGGGGAACTCAAACCTCTATAGCACCGAGCAGGGAACGATAGCCATGATCTGCTAAGCCCGACGGGCTACACATAGTAGTTTGGGACCGAGCGACCAGCCAGGCTGTCTGGCCCATTGCGAGGCCTACCTATTACCGAAGTTTAAGTGGTGAATAATTGTGATATTGGGATTTGGGATTGCATGGTGAAATTGTAATTGCTTTTAGGAGTAATAAATTCTATCATTATCATTGTCAGCTTTTTTTCAATTAATTTGGGTTGGCTATATAAATCTTAGTTCGTTGTTCTGGTCTATTAAAGACTATACTTTAAGTGACACTATAAATCTTCATATCTTTTCTCACTACTTCCAAAAAGTGACAAAGGCTTTATTAATTTTTTTTGTATAATTCCAAGATTTAAGGGCTAATGATTAGTCCCAACTCACATTCTCAACCACTCTTGTCTTGGCCACACTCGCCACTCTTTGAACATTTGTTTTACAAGACTTTCCAAACAAATATGAAGACGGTAACATACTAATGCAGTATTACTAGACAATATGACATCTCTATCTACCCCTTTTTTTTTTTCTTTTTTTCGGTGGATGAGTAGAGAAAAGGTTTTTACCTGTGGTAAGAATGGAACTCGAGAGATCGCTATCTCATTTACTCAATGGTTGAGATGATGAGGAGACGCTAACACAACTTAGGACTGAGAAACTACTAGTGACCATATCCCACCAAAAAAACAAACAGATCCTTACCCTTAAAGTAGATGGCTATACCCTTCAAAATAAAGCAGTGCCTCGCCACTAAGTAGACTATTTTTTTGGGATGCGATTTTTTCAATGGGATTTGCATATGTTAGGTAATTGCATATCTAGGTCCTTTGAGAAAATTTTTCTTTTTGGCTGGTTTTTTGGGAGAAAAAAAGTTGGCTATTACATTATTATTGAGAAGGTTGAAATAGGGATAATTGAGATTTTGAGGCGTAATTTACGGCAACAAGTAGGGCTAACAATGGGCTAGGGGTGGGCAAATAGGGCAGTGCAAGGCAAGGCAAAAATATCAATAAAAAAGGCCCTGTGGTGGCTGTGACTCAGGACTCACCCTTGGGCCACTAGTTCCTAGTTTTTAGAATCAGGCCCACTGGGCCCATTGCCAGCCCTAATGATCAATAGGACTGCTAAAAACACAAAATATTTGGAAAATATGGGTGTTTGGAGAGAGAATTCCCCAACTTCGGAGAGAGTAGAACCAAACAAAGGATTGCCTACACAAACCTTACTGAGAGAGAGAAAATAGAAATAGAGAGAAAATAGAAATAGAGAGAAAAAAAAAAGTATACAAAGAGACTATTTATTTTTCATATAAGGAGGTCATAATTACTACTGTCTATATGATTTCTAAACTTAAAGTTCAATTTTTCTTGAACTTCATGAAATATCTCAAGTGACTAAGAGTAATTGTAGCCTTCTTGCAACAACGATAAATGGTCTCGTAATATACAATATCAAGAGAAAATATGAGTGTTTTGAGAGGCAACTGGATCACTTTTGTATATTTAAAAATCATAATAACCTCTTTATTGGTTCTCTTTAATAATTTATTTTCTTTAAGGACCTAGGAATTGGGGAATGTTAAATTGGGAGATCAAAATTTGGAATCATTACTGGTCTTTCCATTTGGACAACCTAAAACTGAGATGTCTAATGGCAAAAGTGCAAATTTGTGAGTAATTGGTAAGTTCAATATTATTAATTTCCGATATGAGTTATTTTATAAAAATAATTTTCCGTTTGTCAATTTCATATTTTGTCTTTGAGAACTATGAAAAGCTCGAAATATTGTTCGTCCCAAAAGATCATCCTCCTCTGCTATATACCCTTGATTATAATCTAGTTTTATTGTGATTTACTACCTTGATTGAGGAGAGCCTCTCGCATTGTTACTTGTGTTGGATTTATACTGGATCAACTGCTGGTTCAAATCGACTTAAACAGAGTTTTAAGGATTTCTGTATTTAAACCGTGATGAACTATAGTTTTCACATGTGTGATCAACACATGAGATTAATCAGAGTTGTCTCTATGTCTATCAGCGAGAGGCAATTATCAAATTGTTCAGATTCAAATTTGCAGCCGCAAACTAACTTGCAGCTGTTAGATGTACCAGACTTCTCCTAGCAGTTTTTGACAGCAGTTAACATAAAGCAGCCTGCAGTTTGGCTGTGGTTAACCACTCCCCACCTATATTGCACCTTTTTCTCTAAGATTATAGCACATGTTACCTCTTTACTTGCTCCACTACAGCTATCGTAGATGAATGGTGAATTTGAGATTCAAAAAACCCACATTTTGTTGACTAAGAATTAGTTGCCCATTATCAAAAAGAGAGGCAACTCTATAGACATGAACTTTGATGACGATTATTTGAAAAACTTTAGATTTCTCCCTCTTTCCTTGCTCTTTTTCAATCAAATATGTTTCAGTGTCTTTTGCAATCAAGTCTCCACCATTTCTAGCCAAAGGCGACTTAGATTTGCCTCAGTATTCCCTAAGTTTTTCCAGAGAGTGCAACATTTGCATCACAGTAAAAAAAGTGGACGGGTCTAATTGAAGCACAGTAAAAAACTGTTTTAAAAATCCTAAAACTCCCAAGTACTGTTTGCTAAACATGTAGAGAAAAGACTGTCTTACTATTTGATGATAACTGTTGAAAAGGTTCTATCTTTGAGGAGAGTTCACTCTTGAATAATTCTTTGCTCAATGGAGATTTCCCCTACATTTGAGTCATTTGGCTAGCTAAGGTTTAGATGGAGAATTTTGACAGCAATTAAGAAATTTTTTTTTGTGTTTGACACAGTAAAATCGTTCACCCAAGCCTGAAGGATCATAGTGCACTACTCCCAAGAATCAATTCCTAATTTTGGAAGAAATTCATAGTCTTAGCCTCCTTAGTAGTTCTCTTAGCTGTCACCAAAATTATGCAGGCAACTGCTCTGCTCTGGCCTCAATTTGAATGGAACATGGCTCTCCTATAGTCGTTAAACAAATTCCAACTGATTTTACCCGACATTTGGTCAAATCAAAACTCTTGATACGATCCCGCACAGGTTGATATTTTGTTGCAGCTTCATTGAATTAGTGAAGACTATTTCTAAAGATTATCTCTGTGACTCTAAAGGAGTTCAAAGCAAACAACTTGAGGCCCTTCCTCCAAGGTTGGATTCAAACAATTTAGATGGTTCTATTGAGGGAGTTCACTCTTAGATTGAGAATGATGGCACAATGAGATATCAAAATGGTGATGTTATTTACACCTGTTACTGAGGTCTCGAAGGGTCGAGGTTTGAGACAAAACTCCTCACTTTCCTCAATGGAGTTTCCTTAGTAACTACCATGAACGCCTTGGGCATTTTTAGTGACCCGCACCAGTTGCCAATTCTCCTAGAGTTCCATGCCTTGGCATTGCTGTGCAACAATGGCTCCCTGGTGGGAGTCCCATGGCCCACGTTTCGTTTCTTTCGAGATCGAAACCAATGAGTTTTTTGGAGGCCAAACTTTGGTTTAAATACTCCTTTCATATCTGGTGTACTTTTAGGAATTTTATACTTACATTGGTTAAGGTGGTTAAAATCATTCTTAGTTGTCGGATGTGAAATTTGATTGTAAGATATATCGTAAAGATTTATTTCGGACTTTAAACTACTTAATGACACACCTCTAATAGTCAGGGGTGATTGTGATCCAATTTTACAAAAGTAATTAATCTCATTGTATAATTTTCCTATTTATCAATTACCAAAAAAGACATATTTTCTCTTCAATTTTGGTTTTCCTTTGTTATACCTGCCATTCTTCAATTCTAGCAATATTTTCTTTCTTACTATTTCATGGTATCTAAAATGAAGATACGATTGTGATAACACGGGGACATATTGATTTTACATTGAATGTTTGGAGTGTATTTAACGTGACAAATGTTTTAACTAACGATGTAGATGGCATCAATTTTAGGTTTACATGTACTTTCCAAATAAAGTTATCTTATTTGTTAGGAATTATTGCATCAACCATTGATTCAAATTACTTGGTTAACAACTGATTAGGAGTCAAATGCAATAATTTCAATTTGTATCAGACCTTCATGTGGGATTACACTGTCCACTTCTTGGATTAAAAGACCTTCTTATGAGTATTTTTCTGGGATCAAATTTTAACACTATATTAAAAAATAATAGGAATTTTGATTTTCTAAATTCTTAGATCTGACAATCCAAAAATTAAACAGTTTTAGTTCATTCTTGAAATATTATTTTTCTCAAACACGTATAAAAGGCTTATGGTTGGTTGCTAGGTTGAAGAGGTTATATCTCTAAACTTTAGAATCCAAAGTAGTCCCTGTGTTTTTATGAGAGTGTTAGCAAATATTTAGATATCTTTGGTTCAAATTTGGAGATTTCAATAAATAGTAAATATTTTTAAAAGGGATTTATAACATTAAAATTGCAATAATATTTTATCTTATTGGGACTCTTTCAGGGTAATCTTTATGTAACTTTGCAACCTTGCTTGTAGAAGTAAGGTTGAGATGGTCTACACCACTCATTTTAATTAGACGGTGTATATTTGGCACATATTTAATGAATGATCACCTAAGGTGCACCACATCGGATTGCATATGTGTTATGTGATGATGTACATGTATATGCAACACATCACCAACATATGCAAAGTGCATAGCGCAGTAGGCTATGTGGCTGCATTTGTGGCCCACACTCGTGGGCAAAAATTTGGCCCATGCTCGTAGACAAAAAAATTGTCCCACTAGCATGAACGAAAAGGTAATTTTGGCCCTCAAAACCCATTAGAACTACTTTTGGTGCTCCGTTGATGATTACAAAGCCATAAAAACACAAAAAAAAATTCTATTTAGACTTTTCTTGAATATAAAGTTTTCAAAAAAAGTTTGGCGATTATTTTGATCACCCATTGAGATTATTTTGGGCATTATCGCTTGCACGAAGTTTCACCAACTAGTAATTGAGGGTGTTTTAATCGGCCGACTAGAAATTGAAAATTCTTTCAATTATTTGGAAAATTTTCATTTTCAGATACAGTTTTTTGGAGCAATGTCTTTGTCATCTTCAAGCAACAAGGATCTTGCTTGGAACTATGATAAACTCAAAAGCCCAAATGATCGAAATTGTTTTATTTGTACTATACATGAGAATATTTATATGGGGGGTATTTTCCTACAAAAAGAACACCTAGCCACCATTAATGGGAATATTGGAGTATGCGTACAAAAAGCAACTGATAAGATTAAAGGAGATGATGGAATACATGGATAGCCAAAAAAAAGATAAAGAAAAGAAGAAAATGAGACAAAGAGAACTAATGGAGGAAATTCAATTATTTGATAATGATGAAGAAGATGCTTCAGAAGTCGAATGTAAGCATAGGATGGTTACACGGGAGAGGGTTATAAATATTGGTGGTAATGTTTGGCAAACCTCTCCCTAAAAGGCCAATGGATACATTTTGCACCCCTAACCCCCAAGTTATCTTTAAAGAAAGGAAGAAAGAAACAAAGCAAACCACACTTGAAAATCGATATGAGAAAGAAGAGAGAAAAAAGGTATATAAATACATTATAAAGTTGTTTCATTAGGCCAACATTCCTTTTAGGAAAATTGTTTCATGCGAAGGGGACCACATTTTTACATATGTGGTCCCTGAGGTATACAACATCCATCATAAAGATGGATGCAAATAGATGGTCCATCTAAAAACAATTGAACGGTCCACATGTTTTTCAAATTTTATTTATTTTTTCATATTCATGATCTCCATGTTACAGATTACATGTCCTTAAAAATTAGGTCAAAAAATCCATCTCAAAAATAGATTTTTAGAGGTGACTCATTTCTTCATGGACTCGTAGATCCTTTTAATGTTGTAAACCTCAGTAGTTTCTAGGTTATGGTCAAGGAAATTGGGCAATTTAGCCCAGAACCGAAGCGCCTTCATTACATGAGCTTACGAAGCCTCTTTTGAAGGATGTTGTAAATGAAGTTAAGAAAATCTTGAGTTCCTGAAAAAAAGGGTGGGAGAAGTATGGGGTAACCATCATGTGTGATGGAAGGTCTTGGGTATTCATTAATTTTTGGTTAATGGTCCTTTAGGTATTTTTTTTGTGATGTCTATAAAAGAAAGAACTATGTGATCTTTTACCGGGGAATACGTTCTTTTTTTTTTTTTCTTCACTCTTTTCTTTTGGCAAAAGATCACTTACATGTGGTCTTTATTATAATAAGATAAATTTCATAATAAAACCAGCATAACAATAAAACCAAAATCTTAACAACTTGATGCCATTGAAATAACTATGCACTATGCTTGAGAATAAAAGATAAGATTGTAAGAAACAAAAGGAAGAGTGCCAGAGATTACTTCGACTGGGCATATTACACCCCACACCGAGTCACACCATCCGATGACGCGAGATCAATGGTTTAGCTTCAATCTTGAATCGGGAAAGAAAATTTTAACCAAGCCACACCAATGGAATATGAACCCCTTTGATCACAAACTCAAACCCTAGGTGAATTCTCTTAACAACCTAGTTTGAGTGAGATGGATTCTCTTTTTGCTAAACCCTAAAACCCTTAGCCATAAATCCATATTTGAGAGATATTAAAGAATAACTCCATAACCTAAACCCTTAGATTCTTTCACAATGTGAGAGAGAGATCAAACATGAGAGAGATAAACTTTCTTATGAGAGAGAGATAAAAAGATAAGATGTAGAGATTTTTTGGTAGAGACAATCCTTTTTTATAAGATTAGGGTTTTTTTGGCTTGCCTTTTCTTGTGAGATTGAACATAGACTGTCGATCAATGGTGACTTGTGGGATGAGAGATCTGAGTCATCTATTCCATAGATGGACCATCAACATTATAGAAGGTGCATGAACCATTATTTCCCTTTTCATCAATAGAAATTAAATAAATTAAATCTAATCAAAATATTGTGTATACCATAAAATAGCACAAGTCAACTCAATTTTTCTACAAAATCTTTTAAAGATATATCAAGGCAATATTTAGTCAATATCTTCCAACCATATGGCCACATGCCATATCACAAAAAACTAAGAAAGAGAATAAGGGCGGGGCGTGCCACCCAAGGGAGGCACTCATGGGTCTCACCTTCTAAAAAGATGATGGGTCCATGTGCATAATGGGCCCATATGATATTTTTATATATTTAAAATTAATAAAAATATTTTAGAATATTATTTGAATATTTAAATAATTATAAAATCATATATGTTTAATTTTATAAATAAAAAAATTATAAATAAAATATCCAGGGGTTCATAAAAATTCAAATAATAATCTTAAAATAATTTTCATCATAAAACAAACACAATTAAATTAATTTGATGGGAAAATGATCCATATGGTTTAGGAATCAACAATCATGGGGCATTCCACCTTCAACTGTGAACTACAGACCACATTTGCTTTATCAGACCGACCTAGTGTTTCCCATGACCCACAGTTCAAGCAAGGACTCATTAGCGGGTCACCAAAGTCTGGCCGATGAGTCAAGGGATCGTAATCCCAATCTGTGGGTTTCAAGTCCTCCCCTAGAGACAAGTCAATGTCACCTAGACTTGATGCGACCATAACTCTTATGACATAAGGGTATTTATCGCATATGCATACGCTTCACCTTAAAAGATGGATTTTTTAGCTTTCCTATTTGATCTATCGATATGCATGCCGTGTGATGACACATGGATGAGGCTTTGGCCCCCATCTCTATAGGCCACCATCACATATAAGGGTCACACAGTCCCTCGGCTCACTCATCCGAGCATATTCTCCGACCTCATCAAAGGCTAACCCATTTGAACCCTTCTCGATTTTTTCTTTATGCACAGGTAACGTGGGTTTTTCCCAACCGACTGGCTTAGATCGTCAAACACATTCCGATATCTATAAACATCGTTTGCTTAGTATGGCCCACGAGGGACTACACTCCCATTGAGTTCATGTTCCACTCTATCATTTCATTTTACAAGCACTCATAAGGCCTTTAAAGGCCACATGAACCTAACAGTCTATTGACTTATGAGATAAATCACAAGATGCTACATACTTGAGTGAGTTGATGGATGAGATGGTAAACTTTGTAGGAGAGAAACATGTTGTACAAATTGTCATTTAGCTTGCCATTTTTTAACTTTGAAGAGGGGCCGAATGTTTTAGACACCTTGTGCAACTCAATACCTTGATCTCGTGCTTGAGGACAAAGGTAAGACATCCAAATTAGTAGGACGATTTGAAAGGCTTGGATTGTCATTCGATTTATCTATAGTCATACCATAGTCCCGATCATGACAAGGGAGTTTACAAAGAAAACAGAGATAGTGAGAGCAGGAATGACTAGATTTGCTATGAATGTTGTGCTTTGATGCCAATTGTTGTGCGCGGAAGCTCTAAACTCGATGAATTAATATTTGTCAAATAAAGTATGATAAATAAAGCATAAAACACATACAATAAGAACACAATGATTTACTTGATTCATCCCAAAAGGGCTACATCCACGAGCATGATAAATCACTATTCCAAAGAAAGTTACATAAAAGATTTTGAAACAACCTCGACAAAAACCCAAGTCGAGCAAACCCTTTTAAACCACTATCTCTTCCTTCTCATTACTTCTGGCAACCATTACCAACAACACCAGATAGAGACGTGAGAGGAACATGAAACTTATTTTCTCTCTAACTAAAAGGTGAAGAACCAAAAATTTTTATGGGAACCGTTTCTCTACAAGAAACAAACAAACATCTCAATCTTAGGCAAACAAGCCTCTAAATCTTCGGGAGTCTAAAAGAGACACCATTACAATGTTTCTGTTCAAATGAATCTTTTTTCTCTCTAAGAGAAAATTGCATCTTATGCACATAAGGCTTTAGCTCTCTCTCTCTCTATCCAGAAGAACTACCATTCCCATATGGTGACCCAAATAGGGCACACGTTCTCTCTCTCTCTCTAAAAGTAACCCATTATATAGTTAAAAGAGACTCACAAAAAAAGGCCCACGTGATACCCTTTCTATTCTTTCTTTTATGGGAAACTAATCTTTATTTTTTTAAATATGGGCCTTCAAGTTCATCATAATCCAAATAGAACTTATCCCAATAACCAACTCCTAAAGAATATCTAATTAGTTAATAGCAATCAGCTCTTAAAGAATATCTAATTGGCTAATAGCAATCTCCCATAATATGGAGATACCTCAATCCCACTTAATATGGATGAATCTCAATTAATCCCACAAACTATGAGCTAACCCAAATCCATAAATATAAACTCACACACAAACTCAATGCCCACAAATATCCCTGCGCACCTCCTCTCTTATTACTGAAGAGATAAACTAAAGAAAAATTAAAAATTAAAATAACCCTAATATTATTTACATCATTCTCCATGGGTTGGGAGGATTTCGACCTCGAGCTCAAAAGTTGGTGATGAAGTCCCACCATGAGCCTCGATACTTTTTCTTCAAGATTTATGCATGCGATTGTGTTCCAAGAGTAATTGTTGAATACAAGCTTGAGCTGATTATTCCTAACCATGAATGGGTACAAGTCCAAAAAAACACCAACTTCAATCAATGAACACGCTTGACCATGAAATTTTGGGGGATCAATTTTAATTTCAAAATTTCGTGGTCGTTCTATAGTGGCGGAGCTGGCTTCTCTATAGAACATGACGGATCTGGCTTGTAAATTTCTTCAGTATGCTTGACATCAACACCATGGATTTATCGTAGAATTACTGGTGCAAAATGAATGTGGTTGTGAGTACTTTTTTTACGAGGAAGATTGTTCTCCAACTCCTGCAACCTCTGATTTATCTCTTGAGTCATCTCACGTACTTCAGTTCGAGCTGCAACCTCTGATTCATCTCCACTTTGTGGCTACCCCAACATTAGTCACTGTCCTCTTCAAAGTAATCGTAGAAGGCCCAGATGATGTGAAAATCACAGTGAAAGATGGGTAGTTCAATTCTCCCTCAGAGATGCTAGTTTTGTTGGAACAGTGGACATGGCTTCCAGTAATGACCTGTATGTGGTCCTCAGTATACCCCAGACCACACAACTAAGGTATGTAGTCATCAGCACTGAGGTCGTAAACCAGGCTGGGGTCGGCTGCATTTGTAGGGTTTATGTGGCTGGCAGGTACCGGTGGCAAAAACACCAGCTGGATTTTGGGTTTGGTCTGTTATTGGCTTCCCCTCATTTTTTAGGGTGTCGGCTGTGGTCATCATGGCTGCAGGGGACCACTTTGGGTGGGCGCTCTTGAGCAACGCAGTGACCCCACTTAGATGGGGGGCCGACATGGAAGTGCCTGACAATATGTTGAAAACTACTCTCCTTTGATCTTCTAGATCGATTGTTGGGCCGATATTCGGAGGCCAGCCAGCTAGAATACTCTCCCCTGGCCCGATAATGTCAAGCTTTAGGATCCCTGGGCTCCTGAAGCTTGGGCCTCGATATGAGAAGCTAGCCACCATGGGGACCACGACGTCTCGGTACGCTGTGCCCTTGAAGAGAATTGTAGCCATGGGGTGCTCGGTGGAGTTTATATAGGCCTTTTATCTTGGTCCCGTCGAGAAAGCTGACTTGAGAAGTGAGCAGGACATGGGCATCAGCAATGGTATCATAGTCTTGAGCTCCGGTGCTCATGAGTATCATGGCCATGCCACCTGCTCGTAACACGATCTCACCCTTCTCCACCTCATCTCTTCCAGTTGCCTCACAGAGCACCACCTTCCCTGAGACTGCATCCACTGTGAGCTGACCGTCCGAGCAAATTGTTGATAGGTAATCGCCATTTGAGCCAGGATATACCAACGGAACCAACGCAGGCTGGAAGTTTCCTGGCTGAAAGAGTAATTGACCTCTGTAAATTTTGCCATTGCCTAATTTAGTAGCCGACCTGATCTCCCGGTCCAGAGTGCTTGCTCCAACTGTTGGCATCCAAGGTGCTTCATTTCCCAGCGTGGACTTAGCCGGACTGAAGTTTCCGGCCGCACAGCTCTGCCAAACATGTCTGCCAGGGGCACGAACACGACCTGCCATACCTGTCTGCCCGGGGCACGAACACGACCTGCCGCTGTCGTGGCTGTGTGTGTCCCATGCCCGAGCTCGTCAAGGGGAGAGTCAGAGACCTCAGGCAATTAGGCCCTGGCACCTTTGTTTAAGACTCGGGCACCTATCAGCTTGTTATTACAGTGTGATAAGTTGAAGTCGGGGCCGGCATCAATGCAGAGGCCTCTCCACCTCTCGGGTGGGGGCAACATGCCCGTCGAGTTCAAAGATGGGTGTTCCGGCCATATTCCAGTGTCTACAATGCCGATGATAGTGCCTTTGCCGGACACAGTACGGGGCCACAGCCCATGTTTAGGACTAAGCCCTAAGAATCCCGGCGTGTGCGGCGTTTGGAGGTGATAGACTCGGTCAGGGTAAGCATGTAAGAACCCCTCTTTGGCCTTCAATGATTCCAACTCTTCTCTCCGGAGCCTTACTGCAAATCCATCTATCACAGTGTTATACGAGTACAGCATTCTCGATTTGAGTACAGCATTCTCGATTTGGCCGAGGAGCTTGCAGTGAGAGATTCAGCCATGAAGGCCGAGGAGCTTGCAGTGAGAGATTCAGTCATGAAGGATTTATACCAAGCTTCTCTCTCTATGTTATTCTCTGTCTCTGGCTTTCTCAGATGAGTTATGTAGGTTTTCAGCTGGTTCTTCTCATCCAAAGTAGATCCTAAAGCTGGTCTGAGTCTGGTTGCCATGGCCATTAAACAGAGGAAGATAGACAAGATGGTGGTGCTCCTACTGACTCCTTTTGCTCCATGATTGTAATCCATTCTTGTACCTGCCCCCTCTCTCTCTCTCTCTAAATATATACATATATCTAGTGGAGCAAAGAGCTTTGAAGGACTGGGTTTTGACTGTGGGTTGATGCTATGTGAGCTCCATTAGAGAGGAGGAAAAGTTTACTGGGTTAGTCGTTATATCTTTTCAAATTTAGAGAGAGGTAGGGAAACTTGGAGAGAGAGTTTGGTGTGTTAAAGAGTGAGACTTTAATTTTGCTAAGTTCAAACAGACATTTGTTTGAGTTTTGTGCACGCGGGCAAGAGTTTGCGGAGATGTCAATGCAACAGGATTCACTGCAATCTTTCTTTCTAGGATTACGTATATAGTAAGGCTGCAGGTAGGGGTGGCAAGAGGACCCAGACCCGAATATTATTCGGGTTTAGGTTTTGGATATGGACCCCTTCAAAAGTTTGACCCATATCTGTACCCGTCGGGTCTCGGATCTATCCTGTTGGGTCTTGGCTCGGGTCTTTTGAACCCATATCTGTACCCGTCGGGTCTCGGATCTATCCCGTCGGGTCCCGGCTCTGGTCGGGTCCATTGCACACTTACGACGATTTTTTTTTTTTTTTATACCATCATATAACTATCCCGTCGGGTCCCGGCTCTGGTCGGGTCCATTGCACCCTTACTACGATTTTGTTTGTTTTTTTTATCATCATATGCCCATATTATTGACAACATGGTCACAATCACGTGCCATTAGATTTTAAGCCCCCTGATTTGTCATTTAATAGCTAAAGATGACTATAATTTCTTAGGTTTCTATACGGCTGCAACCTTAAACAATCCAATTAAGGCGCACCTCCAAATTTTATCACAACATATAATTTTGGTGTAAAAAATCATAGAATTATCTTAAAATCTATTTTTATATCTAAATATAGAATTTTAAACTTTAAAAATGGTTAAAATCAAGTTGATCTATAAGCATATAAAAATCTTGAAAATAGATGGTCTATATAATGTGTAAAAATCTTGAAAATGAATGGTCTAGATAATGTGTTGTAAGATGCACTATTTTTGGGATTCAAAATATTTTTTTTTTCATATTCATATATCTCGTTGTCGAGATGGTCAATTAGAGGGTTTTTCATTAT
The DNA here is from genome assembly GCF_000471905.2 of Amborella trichopoda. Next base: position 3,021,672 of record NW_006500346.1, on the reverse strand, counting down.
TAAAACAACATTTTCTTATGGATTTTTGAGGTGTATTTGTAATTCTACATTTTATGGTTGTAACCTTATATAAACTTTTTCCTATTATATATGATTTTTAATACTATTAGAAACTCAAAATACTACAGAGAACTCTCACTTTAGAATATACAAGATCCCGGCTAACAGTTCTGGATAGACTAATATTGAGATACCTAACTTTATCAAGAGATATATATATACCCATATATATACATATCCATACTAATGTAGGTCAATGCTAACAAGATATCCATATGCTAATACCCCCCTCAAACTCAAGAGGCAAAACAGCTGGAGTTTGAACAATAAGTTACATAAACAATGAGTTGGATCTTTAAATCTTCACGTGCATGGCGTGACCAATATAAGCAGTGGTCTCCATGCTCAGATTGCTTGAACAACAAGCACAAATAGCACTTGAAAGAGCCAACAGAACTCGATGTGGATCCGAGATAGATTCAACAGTTCGCAGTATGAGACAGATTTAACAACTCGCAGTTAGAGATAGATTCAACAACTCGCAGTCCGAGACAGATTCAACAACTCGCAGTCCATAAGCCAGAACAGAGATACAAAGGCTATTTTGCAAAGAGTCTTGCAGAGAGTCGAAACATGACTCGACAGAGAATTAAAACACGACTCGACAGAGAGTCGAAAACACGAATTGGTAGAGAACAGATGAACAGATGCGTCGAAAGCGAATTTGAGGCCTTTGGCAGTGCTTCCTAGATATATAAGTTTCTCTCACTAAACTGAGAGTGTTGACTGATTCAACCATAGAAGAAGGGGGAGAGCTAAAGTTTATAGACGAAAGGAAGAGCTAAAGTTTTTACGTAGAGAGATAAAATAGCAAGGTGTGTTTTACCATGAAAAAATACCTACTGATCAACAACTCCTAGGGTATTATTTCAAGAAAGAGAGTTTTGAAAAAGGTTTGCAAGGGATGTCAAGGTTTGCTGAAGGCAAGCACAATTTCAAGTGGATCATAAGGCAAAGCACAATTTTAATGCAACCCAAAAGAATTTTAGAGAGAGGTAGGATTGATGGGTTGTAAAAGGATTAAAAGATGGGATGCAGCGTGAAGCCCATATTAACAACAAGTAAAACGGATGATGAATCTTATTCTGCGTACAAAATAAAGGATGAGAAGTATGGTTGGAAATATACTTTTTTTTAGAGAGAACCTACCTAAAAAAGAAACTTTTTTTTAGAGAGAACCTACAAGAGAGACTTTTTTATTGGGTTCCTAAAACAAGAAGAGGGAGGGAGAGAGAGAGATGGCTAAAAAAGAAGGTGAGGGTTTTGCACGTGGAGACTTAAAGTAGGAGAGTAGAGGGCTTTGAATACAGATTTTGCAGATGAACACGCCTCCTTATTTGAAGGCAAGGTTTTCTGATGAATAGAGAAGAGATACATGTCCTTCTGCCATTGTTTTTTCATGGCTGATCTTTAATGCTTAGAAAATGAGCCCCTTCTCAACAAGATTGATAGAGAGACAGAGAAGAAAATCTCTACGGGTCGCCTAAATAAAGAAAATCTGACTTAGTGCTGAGATCACTTTAGAGAGATAAAAGGTGCAACTGTTTGTTAGAGAGTCGGAACCAATCTGATGCCGAGTTCAAATCTACAAGATTGATAGAGAGACAGAGAAGAAAATCTATACGGGTAGCCTAAATAAAGAAAATCTGACTTTGTGTTGAGATCACTTTAGAGAGATAAAAGGTGCAACTGTTTGATAGAGAGTCAGAACCAATCTGAAGCTGAGCTCAAATCTGGCACCCTCAGATCTGAGCATCTCAGATCTGAGGTTGAGGAGCCTATTGCTCTGATACCGTATTAGAAACACAAAATATTGCAGAGAACTCTCTTTATTAATTGATAAAAAATATACAAGGCCCTGTATAATATACGGCTGACAGCAACATTTATTGATAATTACTAACTAATCTTGAAATACCTAATGACACCTAACCTTATCAAGAGATATATATACCCATATACATACATATCCATATTTATATGTATCCATAATGATGTATATCAATACTAACAAGATATCCATATGCTAACAAACACACCCAAATGAACATGGCTTGAAGTATTTTATCTCCAACCGTTTACAAGTACGGGTCGGTCCAACTGGATCCGAACCCAGACCCGAATGGTGTTTGGGTCCAAGTTTTGGACCCAAACCCGACCCGCTGCATCCAAATATTGGACCCATACTCGAATCGATGTCAAGTATATCTGGTAGGTCCTGGGTCCATTGCTACCGCTAGCTGCAGGTTTACAATTTCGGTAAGACTGCATATGAAAACGTTGGATCATGATCTTAAAATCTACTTCTACCTTTGACTTGGAATTTGAAGCTTTTTTTTATATATGTCGCCTTTCAAGAGAAAAATGATATTTGAAGCTCCAAAAGTCATATATATTCATTACTAGAGCTTAAAATTTTTTCTTTCTTCGTGAGCACAATAGTCGAGATAGAGATGATCAATTTGCAAGTTTATCGACTAAAGCTACATTTTTGGGTGAAATTCATATGGAAGCACCCTTCCAACATTTCATAAGGCCCTATCTAATAGCCAAAAATTAATTCCATATATTTACTTTATATTTTTATTTAAATAAAATATTTACCTGAATTTTTAGGTCTAAACTAAAATTTATTAATAGAACTAGATAATAATAACATAAAAATATAAAAATATTTTAAATAAAAACAACTAAAATACTCTTAAACTTTATTTTGATCAATATTATTTAATTAAAATATTTTTTGTTGTTTTCATTTAATTCTACTTATAAAAATAAAACGAAAACCCAAATGTCAGATCAATACTATTTTAAATAAAATTTTAAATAAAATGAAAATCATTTTTGGCTAAGGCTGGTTCCATCCGAATCATTATGAGGTCCTTGCGCACCTTTTAAGCCTGTTTAGGAAGTTTTAAAGGCAAGCACATTGTTAACGAGTAAGGGAAAGGCCTCAAAATCATACTAGCAATCGTTAGATTGAGCTTATGGACGGTTATGAAGAGAGAGTGAGACTTACCATTGGGTCGTAATGCATTCTACTAAGTCCCACCATCTCTCCATCACCATCCAATTAAATGAACCGTGATGAGACAAGGTTTATGAGTCCATTTACTTTTGATATAAGGTGATCACAATTAATCTTGATCATTGAATATGAAATTGGACGGTATATTTATTTCATTTTCCAAGCTCAAAGTTTTAAAGAAATTTTTTCGAACTTTTTGGCACATCGAAGCAATCAAATTTAACATCAAATAATTTTAAATAATTGTAACATCCTCGTATCAAAGGTAAATAGTCTCATTGTGTACAACCCCAATAGTTATTGTGTGCTTCACGGAGGTACCATTTAGAAACTTAAAAATAGTTGGAATGTGAATAGAAAAATAAGGCAAGGGAGGCAAGGATGTAATACTCAACTTAGGTATGACCTTGAGGCAAAGGTGGTTGAAATTCTCCAACATTACGTTTTGAGTTTTAATATTTAATTTTTTTTTAATCAAAATATCTATAAGAGATGAACTATTTAATATTTTACCCTTAAAAATACACGTCATGATAATTTGGAATAGTGACAAATATGTAAAAGATTGAATATGCTATCTCTCATAGGCATTTTGGATAAATTTTGCTTAAAATCAAATAATCATATCATGCTGATCTTTTATGTGTACCGATCTATTTATTTTGCAATCCATATTATATGTACCAAAATTTTTAGAGCATATCAGGTTGTCATTAATAAATAATAATAATCTTCTTTTATGGTTAATTTGGTTAATAAAAGGGAGATAACTCATTGTACATGAAAGAGAGACTTTTGTTCCAAATAGATAAGGCAATTGAGATCTCAAGTCAAAGGGCAAAATAAAATGGAGATCCCCATTATTTTGTAGGCACATAATAAGGAGATAATAGACCGAATTGATTTGTTGTGCGATTCATATGATATGGGAATATAACAATTCATAAAATATCACTGCCCAAATTACCCAGCTCGAAAAATATGGTAAGAGTCTACTTTCTTATAATATATTAAAAAGAGTTTATGCTCTTGTAGGGAATTGTACATTTACTCCATTTCACAAATCTCAGGAGTATTTTTAAGACCCCAAAATTTGAGGATGTAATGAACTAAAACCTAGCGATCGACCTAAAAATAAATTTCGAAATTATGTAACTTGGACTGCATGAAAAAATAAAAAATAAAAAAAATCCAACTTTTGGATGCTACAATTTAGTTTTTTAGAAACTCAAAATTATACTCTCTTGTTTCGAAAATACTCAAGTTGGTGATTCTAAAGTGGATCCCAAAATTTCTGGCCAAGTGTAATTTAGCTCGTGTAAGAGCATCTATAAGAAAGCTTTATGCAAGTTGTCTTTTTGTTTTTGAGATATTCTTGAATTATATATTAAAATAAATTTGTGAATTAGTAAAATCCGAAAAGGGAAAATAATACATAGTTTAGATTGGAAAGAATAAAATATAACTACAAAGACTATATGCTAATGAGGATCAAAATGCATATTTATTGTCTCTGAAAAACCCTAGGTAAGTGTAATTTTAGGATCTTAAATTTTGGGCATGTGTCCCGCTCATTCTAGCATAGCACTCCTTGGCACAAGGAGCATCCAATTTTTGGAAAACTAGGTTTAGATATTCGAATTACTTTTTTATGGTATTGTGTATATTCTAAAGCAACACTAAAGATATATTTTTTTGGAGGGCGCCTTGTTTTGGACATAAAAGGGAATACCATTCTTTATAAGATTTGGGGAAAGTCTTCGAGTGTATGTTTAGAACTAAAAATATAAAAACTATATACAACTTGTCACTTTTGTAAAACTTTTTAATAATTAAGGTGTGGTTTGTAAAAGGGTGTGGTTTGCAAAAAGGTTGCAACCTTACGTAATCGAAATAAGGTGCACCCCTCCAAATTTTGTCATGACAAACAATTTTGGTGTTGAAAAAACAATTTTGGTGTTGAAAATTCTTATGATGGTGTAAGAATCTATTTTTTTTTTTAATTAAAAAATTGAAATTTTAAAAATATTTCAAATGAAGCAATATATGAAAATCTTGAAAATAGATGGTCCAAATAATGTGTTGCTAGATGTAATATTTTTAGGACTTGAAATCTATTATTTTTTTGAGACTTATACATCTTAATACAGAGATGATCAATTAGATGTTTTACCAATATCAAAACAGCCTTTTTTGAAAGATTCTAGAGATGCATGTTAATCCTACATTTTTATGTATCAACCTTATTTACGGTTTTTTCTTTACAAAATCATAAATATTATAAGATACATTTTTTTTTAAAATTTTGTATACCTTACATCGCTTTTATGTATATACATAGTATTCTTGAAAATTTACTAATATATTTATGGGAATGTATACAATGAGACCATTTACTTTTGATACAAGAAAGTAACAATTACTTAGAACCATCCACTGTAAAATTTGCTAGTTGGATGTGTCGCAAAGTTCGAAAAAATTTATATTGAAGTTTGAGCTTGGTCAATGGAAAAATGGATCCATCTAATTTCACATCCAATGGTCAAGATTAATTTTGACCACATTGTACCAAAAATAAATGGTCTCATTCTATTCTATGCTTTTCATATATTTATTTAGTGGGAGAGTAATTTGCTTCGCTTCAATTTAAGGCATCCGAAGACCCGACCGATTCTGATAACGAGAATAGCATCAAATAATATTAAAGTAGACCCTAATTTTAGATCAAGAAAATCCTTTTAGCATGCGTCATTAGACCAAGGGATTAAATATATGGATTAAATGTAATTTTGCACGATGTTCAAATGCAACTTTGCACTTGCGGGAGCATGATATATGCGCTTAATATATATCATTTTAGAAGGCTTAACACGTCTCACAGTAGTGACAATTACGAAATAATTCCATTCCAAGAACAACATAAATATTAGTAGCTTCAAAGAAATATAAGAAAAGTAGCTTCTTGGACTAAATTAATTGCTTGCTGATCATCCTTATTGCTTACTTTTATTCATCACTCTGAAATTTTACAGTTTGAAATGATTTCCTTGGAGTATTAATTATTAGTGAGATATCCTATTTATAAACTCAAACAAATCACAAAAATTAGTATGTGGTATCTATATGCTAAATTAGTAGATATCTATACATAGCTTTTTTTTTGTGTATATGTGGATTAGTAGATATCTATACATAAATTAGTAGATATATAGATAAATCTATATATAGATATAGATATCTATATATATAGATATAT
>NW_006500346.1:2940090-2998839 GCF_000471905.2 Amborella trichopoda | reverse complement strand
ATATATATAAATTAGTAGATATCTATACATAAAAAATTAGTAGATGATGATTATGTGGTATCTATATGGTAAATGAAATTTTTTTGCTAAATTTATTCCAAGCTTAATTTTCAGCCATCTCAATTCTCAAGTATATTATGATAGTAGATAAGCTATAGTCATAAGACTTCTCCATCCAATCCATTAGCAATTACTAATGGACCAGAAAAACCGTAAAAATATTTGAAATTTAATTTTCAAATTGCACCATGGAAAAACAACTTGTGACACTTTGCTCTTATTCATTATGAACTACAATTTAAAAAAAAAAAAATGCATTCCTAATAAGAAGCAAACAAATTGGGGTGGGGAGAGAAGAGGGGAGACTATAAATATGAACATTGATGAACCCAATAAAGTCATGGACAACATTTTCTTTTCTCTATCTTTGAGAGGGTGGATGCATTAGGACAGAGATGGGACTCCTCACTTCGTATTTAGACGCTGAAATCCACTTTATGTGCCCCTGAGAGATGGAGAGGTCAGAGAGGATAGAGATCTTAAGAGTGAAAACAACTTGAAAGCTTTTCTTCTCATTCATCTTAGTGAAGTCAAGATTATTAGGGTTAGCCTCCATATTCACCCCATCAGGTTGAGCTACCTCCACATGGTATGAAGACTTTGCATCCTTAACATTGGTCACTGTGCTTTTAAAGCTGAAAGAAGAAGGCCCCTCTGATTTGAAAGTAACAGAAAAAGATGGGTAGTTCAATTCTCCCTCTAAGATGGTGGTCTCATTGGAGCAATGGGCAGTGCTCCCAGCAATGACTTGTACTTCCTGCTCCACAGCGGTGAGGTCGTAAACTAGGCCGGGATGTGCTGCAATAGTGATGTTGACATGGACGGCACCAATGGCGGGCCGGGCCATGGGTTTCATTGGTTATGGGCTTCCCCTTTAGTGTTGAGCACATAAGCCGTGGTCATCATGGCCGATTTATGGCCGCCGGGGACCACTTGGGGTACGCACTCTTGAGCACAGCGGCCAGGCTGCTAAGGTATGGGTTCGACATGGATGTACCCGAGATCATGTTGAACTTCGCTCTTCTTTTATCACCGGGGACATCCGAAATGCGTGCAATAGGGGACCAGGCAGCTAGGATGTCAAGGCTAGGGCTTCAGTATCCCGGGAGACTCTGAGCTAGGCCCTCTCGACGAGAATGGGGCCACCTCTTGGGCGGCAATGTCGCCGAACACAATGCCCTTTAAGAGCTTCGGGATTCTTGATCGAGTTTATGCAGGCCTTTATCTTATCACCATCTTCAAACCTGATTTCAGAAGCCGGCAACACGGGCGGCTCGGCAAGTACAGGTAGGGCTTCTCTTTCATCGTTCATGAACTATGCCTCCAGCTTTCAAGACAGCCATGCCCTTTTTTACGTTGCTTCGACCGCCACCATCACAGAGTACCACCATGCTCGCGACTTCGTCTTCATTTGGTTGACCTGCAGCACAAATAGCTGACATAGGGTCACCGTTGGCGCCCGGTTACACCAGAGGGAGAGGAGTTGGCCCAAAGCCCTTGGCCTGGTAACCGGACTCGCCCATGAATGTGTCGCCGTTGCCAAGCTTCGTGTTTGCCCTGATGACTCGATCAACTGTGCTTGCCACCACACTTAGGAACCACACTTAGGAACCACGGTGCCTCATTTATTATAGAGCAATGACCCGGCCCGCTGTTTCCGGCAACGCAGGACACAAAGATACCCTTTCTCATGGCAAGAAATGCACCCATCGCCAGTGGATCATTGATGAATGGTTCAGATCTATCACCACCCAGAGAGACTGAGATCACGTCAACACCATCCTGAACTGCCTGATCGAACCCCGCCAATATGTCAATGCCTGGGAGCAATGCCAGTGGCTGTGCCCTGAGCATTGCCAAACACCTGAGCTCTGGGGACAAACCGCCGGCTGCAGTGGTAGTCGTGTGCGTGCCGTGGCCTATTTCGTCTCTTGGGTTTAGCTGGCTGTACGGACTGCCACCGTTGTAGGCCCTGGTGCCGATAACCTTGTTGGTGCAGTAAGACGCGTCAAAGAAGCACTTACCATTCCATTTCTTTGGTGGAGGCGGCATGCCTGCCGTATTCAGCGACGGGTGCACCGGCCATATGCCGCTGTCCAAAGGCCTATGATGGTTCCAGTGCCAAACCCAGTTTGAGTCCATACACCACTCTTAGGGTTTAGCCGGAGGAACTTAGGCGTGTATGTGGTTTGAGGTTGTAACAGGTGATCCGGGTAAGCATGGAGAAACCCCATCTTTTGCCTTCATGGTCTCGACTTCTTTGGGGCTAAGCCTCGCAGCGAAGCCATTGATCACTTCACTGTATGCATAGATCATTCTCTCATCAGTCGAGGAGCTCTTGGTGAGGGTGATGGCAAGAACGACATGTAATAGCTTTCTCTGTCCATCAAGCTCTGGACTCCGAGCTCCGGTGGCCTCACGTGGACAATGTATGTACTCGGCTCACTATCTTCCGTCAAAGCGGAGGGACGGAGCAGTCGCGAGGTGAATGCAAAGCCGAACCTATGAACCAATGCCATGGCACTCAGGAGAAAGAAGATGGATGTGGTTCTCTTAAGTGCTCCTGCTCCATTCCTCTGGCCCATTCTTTTCTATCTAGCAAAGCAAGAAGATTGCGACTGTGATTGAGGATTTAAAACTAACAGTCCGAAGAAACTGTTTAAAGATTGAGCATAGAAGAACAGGAAAGATTGAGCATAGAAGAAAAGGAAGCATGTTCATCTTCACTGGGGGACCAAGTAATACCGTAAGGTGAACTGCCTTAATGTTGGGATTGTATACAATGAAACTATTTACCTTTGGTGTTATCACTGCCTCTCTCTCTAATCACTTTCTCTCTCTCTGCCTCCTTGAAGACTCATCACCTCTCTACCGCCATCTTATCTCTCTCTCTAGATTTTTCCTCAACTAAGGCAGTGGTAAAACCGCCTGACAAAGGCGGTAGTGGTAGTCCAATGGACTCTTCGATAACCACAAATAGTAGGGTGGTTATAAGCTCTATAAATAGGCGCGTGTGTGTTTTATTTTCATATATATGAAAGTTTTCTTTGAAGAGATATATTTTGGGTGTTAATAAAAAAAAAATTTATGTTCTTTTCTTTGCTATTTTATGATCAAATTATTTTATCAACGCTTTCGTAAATTTCTAACATTTGGTATCAGATCTTAGATTTGTGCTTCCTAAAAGACTACTTTACCTATGGCATCAAGCTCACGTATAAATTATACTCAAAATTTAATACCCATCTTAGATGGAGAAGATTAGGACTCATGGAGTCTCCAAATAAAGACTCTCTTTATCTCACAAGATCTATGGGATATTGTTGAAGAAGGTTATGTAGTACCAGAAGATGCAGTAGCACTTGATTCGGAGTTGCATGCAAAGCAAAATGAATTCAAGGAAAATAAAGAGCAAGATGCAAAAGCTCTTCTCTTCATCCACCAAGCTGTAAGTAAATCGATCTTTCCTAGAATAAAAATTGCTTCAAATTCAAAAGAAGCTTGGGATATTTTGAAAAATGAATTTCAAGGATCTGAAAAAGTCATTTCTATCAAACTCAAAAATTTTTAGGGACAAAATTTGATGATGAAAGATAGTGAAGCCGTACAAAATCTTTTTACTAGAGTTGCTAGAATAATAAATCAGATTAGATGTTATGGAGATGATATTCCTGATAAAAAAGTAATCCAAAATTTTTTTAGAAGCTTGCCGGTAAAGTTCGACCATGTTGTAATTGCCATAGAAGAGTCAAACTATTTATCTAAATTTTCATTCCAAGAATTAAGTGGGTCTTTTGAACCACATGAGTAAACATTGAACAGATTTTCAAGCCAGAATTTGGAACAAGCTTTTCAGTAGAAAATGACAATTTCAGAAAAGAAAAATATTGAAGAAAATAAAGAAAGGGAGACATTTCAAAATTATCAAAGAGGTTGTGGAAGACAAATTTTTTCCAGAGGCCAAGGAAGAGGAAGAATTAATTTCAACAGCCATAAAAATCCAAATGGAAAAGGAAAATCTGAATCTTGCTATATTATTTGAAAAAAAATCAGGGCATGAATCCAGGGATTGCCGATATAAATGTCAAAAGCGTAGAAACCCCAATCATTCTCAAAGAGATTGTTGGTTTCAACAGAAAAATGAAATACAAAAAAATGAAGTACATTTTCCTTAGAAAAATAATAATACAGGCCATATGTTTTATTCATGCATGCATGTTCAACAGAATTCACATGATATTTGGTATTTGGATAGTGGTTGTAGCAACCGTATGACAGAAAATCGAAGTAGTTTGTTGAGATAGATGAAAAAGTCACTTCTCAAATCAAGCTCAGTGATAGGAAGCTCCAAAATGTTGAAAGAAAATGAGTAATTAAAGTAAAACCAAAAGGAAATAATCCGGAATTAATTTATGATGTTCTTTATGTTCTTGGCTTGATTCAAAATCTCTTGAGTGTTGGTCAATTGATGAGATGAATGTGTGATTTTTTATAAGAAAAATAAACAGGCTATATAGTCAAGGTGAAAAAGACCCCAAATAAGGTTTTTCCTATGGTAACGCCGTCATGTGAAAATTATGCATTGAGTTATAAAAATATTGAATCTTACGTGTGGCATTTAAGATTTGGACATTTAAATTTTCAAAGTTTGAAATTGATGAATCAGAAAGGTAAGGAAATTGGATTACCATCAATAAATGAAGAAATAAAAATATGTGAAGGGTATATCTATGGAAAGCTACATAAATTGCCATTTTCAAAGTCATATTGAAGAGCAAGAGCTCCATTAGAACTGGTCCATCGAGACATATGCGGACCGACTCAAACATAAATTTTTAATACAAGAAGATATTTTCTTTTAATTGTCAATGATTACATCAGAATACTGTGGCTATATTTCTTGGCTAAAAAATCAAAAGCATTTTTAGTTTTTACTCAGTTTAAAGCTGATGCAGAAAACTAAAGTGGTTTTCCATTAAAAACCTTGAGAACAGACCGAGGAGGAGAACTTACATCAAAAGAATTTTGGATTTTTTGTAAAAAGAATGGAATCAAAAGAGAGTTGACAACATACTCCACAACAAAATGGAGTAGCAAAGAGAAGAAACATAACAATAGTTGAAATGGCTCGGAGTATGTTGAAAGGTAAGAATCTTCTTAATAAATTTTGGGCTGAAGTTTTTTAAACTGCTGTTTATATTCTGAATAGGTTTCCTACGAAATCTTTCCAAAATAAAACACCTTTTGAGACATGGTATAAAAGAAAACCAAATGTAAATTATTTCAGAGTTTTTGGATGTATTGCTTATGGAAAAAATGCCTCTCAAGACAAAGAAAAATTTGATGAAAAAGGTAAAAAATATACCTTTGTTGGATACAGTAAAGTTTCAAAAGCTTATCGTCTTTATAATCCAAAACCAAATAAATTAGTAATTTCCAGGGATGTTATTTTTGATGAGAAAAGTGAATGGAACTGAAATGAAAACTCTGGTCAAAAAACAAAAATTTTAGAAAATGATGTTTCAAATAAAAGTCCAGATCCATGCCCTTCAAGTCCCAATCAAGAAAGTCCACGATAAGATAGTTATGAATCATGTGATGTTGCTTTCTTTTCAAGAGAACAACAAAATTTTGAAGATGCAACTAAAGAAAAAATTTAGTTAAATGCCATGAATGAAGAAATTTTTTTTATAAAGAAAAATAATATATGGGAATTAGTAGATCACCCAAAAGGGAAAGAAATAATTGGTTTGAACTGGATTTACAAAACCAAATATAATGAAGATGGGTTCATTCAAAAGCATAAAGCTCAACCGGTGGCAAAATGTTATTCATAGCAACCTGGAATAGCTTTTAATGAAACTTTTGCCCCTGTTGCCATAATGGAAACCATTCAAACTGTTTTTGCCATAGTTGCCCAATTAAAAATTTTAGTTTTTCAGTTCTATGTAAAATCTGCTTTTTGAATGGGGAACTTGAAGAAAAAGTTTATGTTGAACAACTATTGGGTTTTATTGAAAAAGGAAATGAAGAAAAAGTTTATAAACTGCAAAAAGTATTTTATGGATTAACATAAGCTCCAAGAGCCTGGAATAGCAAATTGATAAATATATTCTAAAAAATGGATTTGAAAGGAGCCCAAGTGAACCTTCACTTTATGTGAAAAAGGGAAGTGAAAATTCCTTCCTAATTGTATGCCTTTATGTGGATTATTTGATTTATATTGGTACAGATAAAAAAATGATAGAAGAATTTAAGAAAGCTATGATGAAAGAATATGAAATGACTGATTTGGGAATTATGAAATATTTTTTTAGAATCCAAGTAGAATAGTCAGATGGAGAAATATTTATCACTCAAGAAAAATATGTTGAGGATCTCTTGAAAAGATTCAGAATGCAAATTGCAAAGCTAGTGAGTACTCCAATGGCATTGAATGAAAAATTGTCAAAATATGATGATGCAAAAAAAATTGATGCATCGATTTATCGAAGCTTGGTTGGATCTTTAATTTATCTGACTAATACAAGGCTAGATATTGCGCATACAATTAGAATTTATTCCAGGTTCATGAATGAACCAAGCAAACTACATTTTACAGCAGCAAAAAAGATTTTAAGATATATCCAGGGAACAAAGAAACACGATATCAAATATATTTTGAAAATAATACTAATCTTATTGGGTTTTCTGATAATAATTGGGCAGGTTCTATTGATGATTGAAAAAGCCCTTCTGGCTATATATTTTGCCTATGTACAAAAGTGATATTGTGGTCATTAGGAAAGCAAAATATTGTGGCTCTATTGTCATCAGAGGTGGAATACATCTCAGCAACAAATGTAGCATGTAAAGCTGTGTGGCTCAAAAGAATTTTATCATACTTGCAACTATTTTCTACGACAACATGTCAGCCATTGTAACGACAAAAAATCCAACATTTCATTGCCGATCGAAGCATATAGAAATACGATATCATGTCATCGGGGAGCTGACTGAAAAAGGAGAAATCGAGCCAATATTCATCAACACAAATGATAAGCTTACAGACATTTTCTTGAAGGCAATTTCAACTGAGAAGTTCATCCAGTTCAGAGATTTAATGAGAGTGACAAATTAAGGGGGATGTTAAAAAAAGAAGAAAAAAAAGTAATTTGTCTCTCTTTTTCTAATCACCGCTTCTCTCTCTATTTCCTTGAAGACTCGTCACTTCTTTACCGCCATCTTATCTCACTCTCTCTCTAGATTCTTCCTTGACTAAGGTGGTGGTAAAACAGCTAGACAAAAGCGGTAGTGGTAGCCCAATGGACTCTTCGATAACCAAATAGTAGGGCGGTTATAAGCTCTATAAATAGGGGCTTGTGTGTTTTATTTTCATATACATGAAAGTTGTACTTGAAGAGGTGTATTTTAGGTGTTAATAAAAAAAAAGAATTATGTTCTTTTCTTTGCTATTTTCCAATCAAATTATTATATCGACTTTTTTGAAAATTTCGGACATTTGGTACAAGGAGGTCACAATTATTTATAATCCGATATCAAATCGGATATTTTGGGTGCCTCACAAAGTTCGAAAAAAGTTGTTTTGAACTTTGAGCTTGGTCAATGGAATAAATGCAGCCATCTAATTTTACATCTAATTGGGACGATTAATTATGACAACTTTATACCAAAGATAAATGGTCTCATTGTATACTTTTCTCTTAATTTATTTCCAATATTAATCATTCATAATACAAGAGCTAATACTCTTCGCCTGGAGAATTTATAGCATCTGATTTCTAATACTTTATACATATTTGAAGAATAAAATGGATATATAAAACTGATTAGAATTCTACCATAAGTTAATCCTTTGTTTATGTACTATTACATTGTGGAATATAAGAAGGGTGCGGTTTTTATAAGGTGGCAACCTTAAACAATCCAATTAAGACGCACTTTAAAATTTTATCATAAAATATAATTTCTTTGTAAAAAATTCTTAGTATTATCTTAAAATATATTTTATACCTAATTAGGAAATTTTAAAATCCAAATATGGTTAAAATCAAGTAGATCTATAAATATATGAAAATCTTAAAAATGGATGGTGTAGATAATGTGTTGCAAGATGCACTATTTCCGGGATTTTTTTTTTTTTTCTATATTCATACATCTCGCTGTCGAGATGATCGATTAGAGAGTTTTTTCAACTTTAAACAACATTTTTGATAGATTTTTGAGGTGCATCTGTGATTCTACATTTTAAGTATATGAAATATAGCTAAAAGAGTAATCAGAATAGGTAAAAATTTATACCATTAGATCCATTAAAATTTTTTTTTATGTAATTCGAGGATAGAAAGTAAAAACTATAGTGGTTGTATAGATTTCAACAAGGAATCCATCTTATTAAATTTTTGATACAAAATTCAGGTCGAGTACAAGAAAAATCTAATATTTCATATTTTTTGAAAATAACTCCATTGGAGTAATATTATTAGAGAGATTAATACAACTATGTTCACTGAGAATACAAATTATTTGATAGCATACTGTATCATGGTGAATGATGTTTTATCATAAAATTTCCTACAAAATCATAAATTTCGTAATGGCTTCATTTTTCATAGCATTGCTTTTTTATATGGCTTCATTTCTCATGGTATTCCTTTTTTATATTTCCACCCCTATTTTTGGTAGGAATATCAAAAACATGGGTGGAAACAACAAAGAACATGTAACGACAGTAGCCTCATTGTTCATTTAACACAAATATCAGCCAAAAAAAATAGTATAAATTAGGAACACTAGATGTACGTGTATTTTTAAATTTTTTTTTTTTTAAGTACCATTAAGTTATTGAAAACAACTTTAGATATCATGCATCTACAAAGTACACAATCAATACAATGCACTGTTGAGAGAATTTAAAATAGAGAATAAGCCAAAAAAAAAAAAAGGAAAAAAACAAGAAAAGAAAAGAGAAACTTCATGAAAATAAGAGTTTGGGGCCTACTGGATTAAAGTAAACTAAAAAAATTAAAGAAAAGTTTATATATTTCCCCTACAGCATAAAAGTTTTATGTTTCTCCTACCATCCAGCCGTCCAATTTTGATCAAGAGAGCCACTTACCGTTTGATCTTAGATCCGACGTCTCAAAGTATTTTATTTTTAGTTTTTTATACAAATTTTACGAATATCAAATTTGGTACGTGCCATCTCCTCATTGGGGCGCACCTATAAAAAATATTAAAAATAAATTTTTGACAAAATATAATGACCAAAACACCCCTTGAAATTTTCAGAGGTATTTTGGTCATTTTATTTCATTGAAAATAATTTTTTTTATATTTTTTGTTGGTGCGAGTTTAATAGAAGAATGAATGTACAAATTTGGTGCCAAAATAGTTTATAGAAAAAATAAAAAATAAAATAGTGTAGAGATGTGACATTGTGATTAGGGCACTCTTAATCCTCCATTTAGAATGGAGGATTGGATAAGGGGAAGTATATAAGTTTTATACTGTAGGGGAAGTATAGAAAGCTTGCCCAACAAATTAATGTAAATACTTTTCATGAACAATATGCATATTAGCACAGAGTGCTCTACAAAGAGAATTTGGGGCCGACTTGAGCACCCTATGATCAGGGTCAAATCACCGATTGCCCAATCAGCTTGCAGATTTTGGTCATTGGGAGTCATCCCAGTGATAAATGAAAATATATGGAAAAAAAAAGAGAAAATCACCTTAGCGATTCAAAGCCGACTCACCGAATTTTGAAACAATAATAATAATAAAATGATGAATGTTAGATTAATTCCAAATCTTCTTGCAAGATTTGAAATAATGCTATAAAGCAAAATGTAAAAATAAAAGAACAAATTTACAAAAAAAAAAAGGAAAAAATAAAAAACATGCATATTTTCATTGACAATTTACCTCCAACAGAACAAAAAGGCCAAATGAGGAGCCTTGGCACGTTAGAGATGAATCCCTTAGGATGGCGATCCTTTAGTTGTGAAAA
Organism: Amborella trichopoda; assembly: GCF_000471905.2. The sequence continues at coordinate 2,988,767 of NW_006500346.1, read as the reverse complement.
CCTTACCTCAATTTAGTAAGTGGATCAATCATGATATAGAAAATGAATCAGACTTAGAAACTGTGAATTCACCCTTTTATGGCAACAATAATCTACATAGAAATTGTTTATGGTTTTTCTTTAGGGAATTTTATAAAAAACCAGCAAGACAGACACTTTTTATGCAATTTACTCTCAACCTAATTTTTTCTCTTACTTTTTTTCCCAAAACAAACTTTCTATACAAATTCCCCCAAGGGAAAAAGTTCATTTTTTTTAGATGGAAATGCTCTTTCTGTACACAAAAAACATTTTGGACAGATTTAACATTGACTTTTGGACCCAGTAGCACATTTCTAGTTTGCACAATCACATTGCCGGAGCGCAGCACATTGCTGGTGTGCACAATCACATTGCCGGAGAGCACAAGTATCGGACCACCCTTTGCAATTGCCGGATCACCGTTTGCAACCGCCGGACCGTACGTTACACAGTGTCAGAGCCCTACTGCATGACCGCATTTTACATAGTGCCGGAGCCTTACTACTGGACTGAACTTTACACAGTACTGGAGTGCTACTACCAGATCGCATTTACATGGTGCTGGAGCCCGCTATTTTGGTGGGATAGAGGAGAGAGAGTCATGTGTAAAGTAAAAGTACGGGAGGGTAGTTTAGGTATGTTTTTATTTTTTATTTGGTTGAGGGGTTTTTGCATAGAAAGTATATTTTGGGAAAAAAAGTGAGGAAAAAAGTTAGGTTGGGAGTAAGTTGCATACAAGTGTAGTTTTGGGGTTTTTTTTTTGTTGTTTTGTTTAGTAATTTTCCCTTTTCTTTATTAGAATCCAACGATTCTATTTTTTGAGAGTCAACAAAGCAAGACTTAATTAATATGTCTGACCCTTTGCGTGGGAGCACCACTGGTCTAGTCGTAGGATAGTACCTTGCCACGGTAAAGACCCGGGTTCGATTATTGATTGGCCCGAATTTTTTGAGATTAGGCTGCGGCCTTGACAGTAATACCAACAAATCATAGGCCTTAGTGGTAAATATGGGCTGCGGCCTTGACGGTAATACCAACAAATCATAGGCCTTAGCGGTAGTACAAACAAATCCTATGATGAAGTCGCTGTCTCCATTCTCACCAATGGGCGAATCCTATGATGAAGTTTCGGACTCCATTTTCACTAATCGGTATGGCCTTGACGGTAGTACCAACGAATCCACCTATTTTAAATATTTTTAAAATAATGGGTTGTCTCTTTCTTATTGTTTATTAATAAAATAATGAGTTGTCTTTTCCATTTTAAAATAATGAGTTCTCTTCCTTTTTAAAATAATGAGTTGTCTCTTCCTTATTGTTTATTAATAAAAAAAAAAAAATGAGTTGTCTCTTCCATTTTAAAATAATGAGTTCTCTCCCTTTTTAAAATAATGAGTTGTCTCTTCCTTATTGTTTATTAGTAAAAAAAAAAAAATGAGTTGTCTCTTTCTGATTGTTTATCAACAAAACAATTAGTTGTCTCTTCCTATTTGAAATAATGAGTTCTCTTCTTAATTGTTTATTAATAAAGAAAAACGGGTTGGGGCCTTCTCCCGTACTATCTTTCCCAAAAAATAAAATAAATAATTAACATGTCCAATCCTTTTGTAATTTCCACACAAATCCAAATAATTGTCTATAAAGAGGCCATTTACATTCTGTACAAGGAGGTCACAACTATTCTCTCTCATTCAATGACAACTTGGATGGCTTGGGGTGACTCACGAAGTCTAAGATTTTTTTGTTTTTTTTTGAACTGTGTCTAATCAATGATACTCTTACAACTACTCATTTTAAAATCTAAGGGAGAAGAATTATTGTGACCTCTTTGTAGAAAAGGTAAATAGTCTCTTTGTAGACGATCCCAGTAAATTTATATAAAACCAAGTTGGAGTAATAATATTATAATTTGTAGCACAATAAAATTAATGGAGATCCCGATATACTTACGGCTTAAAAACATTTTTGGTGTAATAGAAATCCCACATAGTAAATATTCTAATATTTTGGACCAACTTTACCCCTTTTGACCACACCTTTTTAGCTCAAATAAATTTTAAAAAGATGCCCGTGTTTCTAAACCCCTCTATTTCTCTCTTTATAATGCGTTTATCTATGTGTACTCTCTCTATGAGAGAGAAACTCGTTATAGAGAGACAAAAGAGAGGGGTTTAGAAAGGAATATACACGGATGTCTTTCTAACTTTTGTTTGGGCTAAAAATGCGCAGTTAAAAGAGATAAAATTGGTCCAAGGAGTTTGAAGATATACAATACAGGATCTCTATGCCGTCAAAAATGTTTTCAAAACCAAGTCTGTTGGGAAATGAAACTTTAAAATAGGGTGTAGAAATTTTCCCTATTATTTATTAGGAAAAATTACGGAAATATCCATTATACTTTTTGTTGTTACCAAAATATCTGAAACTTTCTGTTAATATACATATGTTCGTTTTATTAACTTTATAACAGTTTTTTTTTTTTAAAAAAAAAGAAGACAAAATTGCCCATTTTCGATTAATGAAAAACAAAAACAATTTAATTTTCGGTTTTTCAAATTTTGATTTTTCAGAAACCGAAATTTTTAAATTTCAGTTTTTGAAAATCCAAATTTAAAAAATCAAAATTTTTTAAATATCAATATAATGTATGCTGAAATATTTAAACTTGGGGTTGAATTGGCATTTTGGTTATCATGCATGCCTCCACACTTTCACATCAAGGGTTCAAGCCCCAATCTAAAACCTCATGGATGTTTTTTTTATTTTTTTATTAAAAATCAAAACAAAATCTCCATCATGAATGGATGTGATTTGATACCAAAACCTCTTGAAGAAAAACACATGCTTTTATCAATACAATATTTGAGTAATAGTAATAGAAGTAGGTATTGTATTATATATATACCTTATTTTTTTTTTATTTATTTTGTCCTAACATGCCGAGTTACAAGCAGTAAAATTCAGTTATTCAAAGACCAAAATTTCAAAAATTTTAGTTTTTGAAAAATAGAAAAAAAAAAGAAAAAAGAAAACGGTTTTTCAAAAATCGAAAATGGGCAAAATAATCTATCTTATGACCCATTGTATGAACTGTCTATTTTCAAGATTTTCATGTGCTTATAGAGTTCCATGGAATCAGATCATATAAATATGGTGGGTTCTCAGATGTGCTTAACAGGTAGGTCCTTGACGTAGCCATCCAAGATGAGGTCCAAAGTCATGATTTTATTACGTTTGAAAATGCATTAGGAAACTTTGGAAAAACACATAACAACTCAAAGTAGGGATACTACATAACCAGGTAACCGAAAAGGAAAAAAGTACCTTTGTTTTATTTTACTTGTCTAGTTCCATTATATAAATATTAAAGTATTTAAAATAAGAAAAAGTTTATATAAGGTTGCAACCTTTAAATGTAGAATCACAGATGCACCTCAAAAATCTATTGAAAATTGTTTTAATGTTGAAAAAACCTTCTAATCGATGATCTCGATATTAAGATGTATGAATATGAAAAAAAAAAAAGGTTTTAAGTATCGAAAATAGTGCATCTTGCAACACATTATCTAGAACGTCCATTTTCAAGATTTTCATATATTTGTAGACCTACTTGATTTTAACCATTTTTAAAATTTAAAAATTTCTAATTAAGTATGAAAATAGATTTAAGATAATACTAAAATGATATACAACTGCTAAAAATGATATACAACTGCTTGGGGGTACCTCACCCTTTAAAATGATAATACTAAAATGATATACAACCTTATAAAAACCGCACCCTTTAAAATGATATACAACTGCTTGGGGGTACCATATGAACGCAAGACACGAAATATTCAACATTACGCTGTTTGAGCGCTGAGCGTCACATGCAGTTCATTTTGTTCCGAATTCAATTGGAGACTAGCATGTAAGTTCTTATTTCTTGATTTTCAAATTTCTAAAATCTAGAAAGATTAGGTTATAGAAAATAACAAGTTTAATTTATCTTTTATTTATTTATTTATTGTTTCTTTGTTTTGTATTCCAGCTCTATATAAAAAAGAAATAAGCTTGAGCAGAAGAAGTTGGATGATCTCATGTATGTGCGATATAATGAACGCCTTAGGAAGAAGTACTTGAAGTGCATGGATATCAACTTAATTGATTGGGAGATCTCGAGGTGAGGGCACAAATGAATGTATTGTGGATGACAATCAGAGCATTTGTTTAAGGGTGAGGATTTTATTTAGTATGATATCAAGCAAATCATAAGAGCTAGATAAGAAGTAATGTCTAATACTAGAACAGAAAGGAAAAACGATGCTCTAGTCACGCATCAGTTCCAAAGGTTGTGGAGGAGACTGACTCAGAGGAGATTGATGATGCTGAAGCATACAAAAAGAGCCGGCAATAATAATGATGATGCTTGTACATCCTTGGCTTCTGATGTGGGAGATGCATTTGCACATGAAAAATCCCCTTATGACATATCTAATTGACAGTTGATTATTTTTTTATTTTTTTCTAATGCCTTGATAAACCATCAGTGGTTGTATTAATCTTTTGAATTGAAACTCTAAAGTTTGGAATCTTGGATATGTTAATTGAGATGAAATAGATGATTTTGATTTACGTGTCAATTATATTAAGAATTAGCAACAAACTCAATTACTCTTTACCAGGCTATCACGGCCTCAGAGTCTCCGACAACTAATATATTAGAGAAATTGAATAAATTAAAATAGCTGTAATAGTATTAAAAACATCTTCTTTGTTTTTTTTATTCATTATCTTATTTCAATGACTTTTAAGATTTTATTTAAAAACTTATTGATGGCATCGGAGGTGACGCACCCTTTTTGGACGTCATCAAGCCGCATCGGCATCCGATTGTATTTGCTTCACGCATTTTAAAGCACTAATAGAAAAAAAAAAAAAAAAGGGCAAATTGCAATTCTTCAATCCATAAAATGTAATAGAGGATAGGATTTTCACGAGTCCTCCGACCCCTATCTATTACATGATCCTCTCTCTAAAATCCATCTTGATGAAGTTTGGCTCTAAAAATTTAGGAGTTGAGAATCTCCACACGGATAATATAATATTAAAAAATAACTTTTATGATAAAAATAAATAATTTTAATGTGTTTTTGACACCTTCCTTTCTAGGATATGGAGTGACCACCATTACCGAATTTGATGTGTCTAGTGGACGCATATATGGACCTGCATCCCCTGACGTAAGAAACACTATTCCAATACCAAAAATACAAAATGATATGCCATTAGCCAAGTCTGGTAAATTTGGACGCACCATAGCTATCTAGCCTGGTGCCATTATTGAAATTATGGATGTATCTTAGAACTCAATTAGGATTCTATTTAAATTTTATGCTTGAATTCATATCTGCAAATAAGCAAGTTACACCTTGGACAACTTCAAATGTAACCTAGAAATAAGCCATGACCACTGAAGTTACTCGCTAAAAAGTCTCATACTTGACCATGAAAACAATAGGACTCCTCACCCTGTACTTGGAGCCTGAGTACCAAACTATATGACCTTGATTGGTTGTTAAAGATTCACCCCCTTTGTGTGAAAAAGTCACTTGATAACTTTGTTTCTCATTCAAATTTCTAAAATGAAGTTTCTTGGGCCTCACCTTCAGGTCCACCCCTCTTGGTGCTCCAAACTCTAGAGTTGGCAACCCCAACATTAGTCACTGTCCTCTTCAAAGTTATTGTAGAAGGCCCAGATGATGTCAAAATCACAGTGAAAGATGGGTAGTTCAATTCTCCCTCAGAGATGCTAGTTTTGTTGGAACAGTGGACATGGCTTCTAGTAATGACCTGTATGTGGTCCTCAGTATGCCCCAGACCACACAAATAAGGAATGTAGTCATCAGCACTGAGGTCGTAAACCAGGCGGCCTGGGTCGGCTGCATTTGTAGGGTTCATGTGGCTGGCACCGGTCTCAAATACATCAGCTGGATTTTGGGTTTGGTCTGTTGTTGGCGTCCCCTCATTGTTTAGGGTGTCGGCTGTGGTCATCATGGCTGCAAGGGACCACATAGGGTGGGCGCTCTTGAGCAACGCAGCGACCCCGCTTGGATGGGGGGCCGACATGGAAGTGCCTGACAATATGTTGAAAACTACTGTCCTTTGATCTTCTAGATCGATTGTTGGGCTGATATTCGAAGGCCAGCCGGCGAGAATACTCTCCCCTGGCCTGATAATGTCAGGCTTTAGGATCCCTGGGCTCGTGAAGCTTGGGCCTCGAGATGAGAAGCTAGCCACCATGGGGGCCACGATGTCCCGTACGCTGTGCCCTTGAAGAGAATTGTAGCCATGGGGTGCTCGGTGGAGTTTATATAGGCCTTTATCTTGGTCCCGTCGAGAAAGCTGACTTGAGAAGTGGGCAGGACGTGGACATCGACAATGGTATCATGGTCATGAGCTCCGGTGCTCATGAGTATCATAGACTTGAGCTCTCTCTCTATAAATATAGACACATATCTAGGTGGAGCAGAGAACTTTGAAGGACTGGGTTTTGACAGTGGGTTGATGCTGCGTGAGCTCCATTAGAGATGAGGGAAAGTTTACTGGGTTAGTCGTTATATCTTCCCAAATTTAGAGAGAGGCAGGGAAACGTGGAGAGATAGCAAGGGTTTATATGAAATTTAAGAGAGAGAGATTGGTGTGTTAAAGACTTTAACTTTTGCTAAGTTCAGACAGACATTTGTTTAACTTTTGTGAACGCGGGCAAGAGTTTGCGGAGATGTCAATGCAACAGGATTCACGGCGATCTTCTTTTCTAGGATTAGGTATATAGTAAGGCTGGGTGGCAAGGGGTCCGGTACGGTTCGGGTCCAGTTGGACTTGGGACTTTAGTATTCGAGCTTAGGTTTTGGACCCAGTCATTCAAAAGTTGGACCCATACCTATTCCCATCGGACCCGGGAACTATCCTGTTGGGTCTCGGGTCTAATCGGGGCCATTGCACCCTCACCTGGAGCTTCCTTTTCTTTTGCTTTTTTTTTTTTCCCTTTTATTTTGCCTTTTTTTTTTTTACCATCATATACCCATATTATTGACACCAAAGACACAATCACCGGCCATTAGATTTCAAGCAGTATGATTTGTCGTTTAATAGCTAAAAATGACTATAAGTTCTTATTATATATGATTCTTAATACACCTAAACGAATAGGGCTTGAAGTATTTTATCTCCAACAGTTTACAAGTACGAGTTGGGTCCAACTGGATTCGAACCCAGTCCCAAATGGTGTTCGGGTCCAAGATTTGGATCCGAACCCGACCCGCCGGGTCCAAATGTTGGACCCATTCCCGAACCTGTGTCAAGCACATCTGGCGAGTCCCGCATCCATTGCTATCGCTAGCTGAGGGTTTACAAATTCGGTAAGACTGCACATGAAAACCTTGGATCATGACCTTTAAATTTATTTCTACCTCTGAATTGGAATTTGAAGCTCTTCTTTATATATGTCGCCTTTCAAGAGAAAAATGATATTTGAAGCTCCAAAAGTTGTACATATTCATTACTAGAGCTTAAAAATTTTTCTTTCTTCATGACCACGATAGTCAAGATAGAGATGATCAATTTGTAAGTTTATCGGCTAAAGCTATACTTTTTGGTGAAATTCATGTGGAAGCACCCTTCCAATGATTGACATTTCACAAGGCTATATCTAATGGCCAAATATATATTTTAAATAAAAACAACTAAAATACTCCTAAACTTTATTTTGATCAATATTAGTTAATTAAAATATTTTTTGTTGCTTTCATTTAATTCTAATTATAAATATAAAAGTAAAACCCAAATGTCAAATCAATATTATTTTTAAATAAAAATAAAAATAAAAACAAAATTCATTTTTGGCTAAGGCTGGTTCCATCCGAACCGTTATCAGGTTCTTGTGCACCTTTTAAGCCTGTTTCTGGAATTTTTAAAGGCAAGCACATTGTTAACGAGTATGAGAAAGGTCTCAAAAGCATACTAGCAATCGTTAGATTGAGCTGATGGACGGTTATGAAGAGACAATGAGACTTACCATTGGGGTCCTAATGCATTCTATTGAGTCCCACCATCTCTCCATCGCCATCCAATTAAATGAACCGTGATGAGACATGTTTTATGGAAAATATATATAATGAGATCATTTGCTTTTGATACAAAGTGGTCACAATTAATCTTGACCAATGAATGTGAAATTGGGCAGAGTATTTATTTTATTTGTCAAACTTAAAGTTTAAAAAGAAATTTTTTTGAACTTTATGACACACCGAAGCTATCAAATTTAACATCAAATGAACATAAATAATTGTAACCTTATCGTAGCAAAGATAAGTGGTCTCATTGTGTATAACCCCAATAGTTATTGTGTGCTTCACCAAGGTATCATTTGGAAACTTAAAAATAGTTGGATTGTGAATAGAAAAAGTGGTCTCATTGTGTATAACCCCAATAGTTATTGTGTGCTTCACCAAGGTATCATTTGGAAACTTAAAAATAGTTGGATTGTGAATAGAAAAATAAGAAAGGGAGGCAAGGAGGTAATACTCAACTTAGGTATGAGCTCGAGGCAAAGGTGGTTAAATTCTCCAACATTACGTCTTGAGTTTTAATATTAAAAAAAAAAAAATTAAAATATCTACAAGAGATGAATTATTTAATATTTTACCCATATATATTGAGTTAATTTCAAAATACATTGGATGATAAGTTGGAATAGTTACAAATGTGTAAAATATTGAATATTTTATCTCTCATGGGTATTTTGGATAAATTTATATTAAAAACAAATACTCATATCATGCTGATCTTTTATGTGTACCGATCTATTTCTTTTGCAATCAATATTATATGTACCAAAAATTTTAGAACATATGAGGTTCTCATTAATAAATAATAATAATCTTCATTAGTTAATTTGGTTAATAAAAGGGAGATAACTCATTGTACATGAAAGAGACTTTTGTTCCAAATAGATGAAGCAATTGAGATCTCAAATCAAATGGCAGAATAAAATGGAGATCCCCATTATTTTGTAGGAACTTAATAATGAGATAATAGATCAAGTTGATTTGTTGTGGGATTGATATGGGAATTTAATAATGCATAAAATTTCACTGCCCAAATTACCCAGCTCGAAAAGTATGGTAGAGTCTACTCTCTTCTAATATATTAAAAAGAGTTTATGCTCTTGCAGGAAATTGTACATTTGCTCCATTTCACAAATCTTAGGAGTATTTTTAGGACCCCAAAATTTGAGAATGTAATTAACTAAACCTAGCAGTCGACCTAAAAATAACAATTTCGAAATTATGTAACCTGGACTGCATGAAAAAAAAAAAAAAAACTTTTGGATGCTACAATTTAGTTGTCTAGAAACTCAAAATTATACTTTCTTTTTAAAAAATACTCAACTTGGTGGTTCTAAAATGGATCCCAAAATTTTTGGCCAAGTGTAATTTTGCTCTTGTAGGAGCATCTATAAGAAAGCTTTATGTAAGTTGTCTTTTTTTTTTTGAGATATTATTGTAATATATATTAAAATAAAGTCTTCAATAAATAAAATCCGAAAATGGAAAATAATAAATTGTTTAGATTGGAAAGAATAAAATATAACTACAAAGACTACATGCTAATGAGGATCAAAATGCATATTTACTGTCTCTTAAAAAACCCTAGGTAAGTGTATTTTTAGGATCCTAAATTTTGGGCATGTCTCCTACTCATCCTAGCAGAGCACTCCTTGGCACAAGGAGCATCCAATTTTTGGAAACAAGGTTTAGATATTCGAATTGTTTTTTTATGGTATTGTGTATATTCTAATGCACATTGAGATTTTTTTTTTTTTTTGCAGATCACCTTGTTTTGGACCAAAAAAGTGAATACCATTCTTTATAAGATTTAGGGGAAGTTTTCGAGTGTATGTTTAGAATTTAGAACTAAAAATATATATGTTTAGAACTAAAAATATAAAAACTATGTATGTTTAGAACTTAAAATATAAAAACTATGTACAACCTTTTGTAAAACTTTTTAATAATTAAGGTATGGTTTGCAAAGGTTGCAACCTTAAATAATCGAAATAAAGTGCACCTCCAAAATTTGTCATGACAAACAATTTTGGTGTTGAAAATTGTTATGATGGTGTAAGAATCTATTTTTTCCCTAATTAAAAAAATTTAAAGTTTAAAAATATTTCAAATGAAGCAATCTATGAAAATCTTGAAAATAGATGTGTTGCAAGATGTATTATTTTTAGGACTTGAAATCTATCCTTTTTTAGGACCTATACATCTTGATATGGAGATGATCAATTGGATGCTTTACCAATATCAAAACAGCCTTTCTTGAAAGATTATGGAGAAATCTATGAAAATATTGAAAATAGACAGTTCAGATAATGTGTTGCAAGATGTACTATTTTTAGGACTAGAAATCTATCCTTTTTTTAGACTTATACATCTTGATATAGAGATGATCAATTAGATATTTTATCAATATCAAAACAGCCTTTTTTTTTGAAAGATTATGGAGATCATGTTAATCCTACATTTTTATGTATCAACCTTATTTAAGGTTTTTTCTTTACAAAATTATAAATATTATAAGATACATTTTTTTAAAAATTTTGTATACCTTACATCGCTTTTATGTATATACATAGTATTTTTGAAAATTTACTAATATATTTATGGGAATGTATATAAGAAAGTCACAATTACTTAGAACCATCCGCTGTAAAATCTGATAGCTTGGATGTGTCACAAAGTTCGAAAACATTTATTTTGAAGTTTGAGCTTTGTCAATGGAAAAATGGATCCATCTAATAACGCATCCAATGGTCAAGATTAATTTTGACAACATTTTACCAAAGATAAGTGGTTTCATTCTATACTTTTCCTATATTTATTTTTGTGGGAGATTAATTTTCTTCCCTTCAATTTAAGACATCCGAAGACCCAACCGATTCTGATAACGAGAACAGCATCAAATAATATTAAAGTAGACTCTAATTTTAGATCAAGAAATCCTTTTAGCATGGGTCATTAGACCAAGGGATTAAATGTATGGATTAAATGTAATTTTGCACATTGTTCAAATGCAACTTTACACTTGCGGGAGCATAATATATGCGCTCAATATATATCATTTTAGAAGGCTTAACGGGTCTCACAGTAGTGGCAATTTTGAAATAATTCCATTCCAAGAACAACACAAAAATTAGTAGCTTCAAAGAAATATGAGAAAAATAGCTTCTTGGGCTCAATTAATTGCTTGCTGATCATCCTTAGATCTTACTTTTATTCATCTCTCTGAAATTTTACAGTTTGAAATGGTTTCCTTGGAGTATTAATTATTAGTGAGATATCCTATTTATAACCTCAAACAAATCACAAAAATCATGTCCACTGAATATCCTAATTTACTAAAGAGTTTACATAAAAAATTAATATATGATGATTATGTGGTATCTATATGCTAAATGAAATTTTTTTGCTAAATTTATTTCAAGCTTAATTTTCATCCATCTCAATTCTCAAGTATAATATGATAGTAGATAAGCTATAGTTATAAGACTTCTCCTTCCAATCGAGTACAACTTCCAGACAATTACTTATGGATGAGAAAAAACAAAAAAATATTGGAAATTTAACTTTCAAATTGGACCATGGATAAACAACTTGTGGCACTCTGCGCTTATTCATTTTTAAAAAAATTCATTCTTAATGAGAAGCAAACAAGTTGGGGTGGGGAGAGAAGAGGAGAGACTATAAATATGAACATTGGTGATGGACGACATTTTCTTTTCTCTATCTTTGCGAGGGTGGATGCATTAGGAAAGAGATGGGACTCCTCACTTGGTATTTAGACCCTGAAATCCACTTTATGTGCCCCTGAGAGATGGAGAGGTCAGAGGGGACAGAGATCTTAAGAGTGAAAACAACTTGAAAGCTTTTCTTCTCATTCACCTTAGTGAAGTGAAGATTATTAGGTTGAACCTCTATGTTCACCCCATCAGGTTGAGCTACCTCCACATGGTATGAAGAGTTTGCATCCCCAACATTGGTCACTGTCCTTTTAAAGCTGAAAGAAGAAGGTCCCTCTGATTTGAAAACAACAGAGAAAGATGGGTAGTTCAATTCTCCCTCTAAGATGGTGGTCTCATTGGAGCAATGGGCAGTGCTCCCAGCAATGGCTTGTACTTCCTGCTCAGTGTATAGACCACACAGATAAGGTATGTAGTCATCAGCGGTGAGGTCGTAAACCAGGCCGGGATGTGCTGCTCTAGTGATGTTGACATGGCCGGCACCAATGGCGAAGACGTCGGCCGGGCCATGGGTTTGGTCGGTTATGGGCTTCCCTTTAGTGTTAAGCACATAAGCCGTGGTCATCATGGCCGACTTTATGGCCGCAGGGGACCAATTGGGGTGCGCACTCTTGAGCACCGCGGCCAGGCCGCTAAGGTGTGGGGCTGACATGGATGTACCCGAGATCATGTTGAACTTCACTCTTCTTGTATCACCGGGGATATCCGAGATGCTCGCATTCAAGGGCCAGGCAGCTAGGATATCAACGCCAGGGCCTATGATGTCAGGCTTCAGTATTCCGAAAGACTGTATGCTAGGCCCTCTCGACGAGAACCCGGCCACCTCTGGGGCGGCAGTGTCGCCGAACACAGTGCCCTTGAAGAGGATCGTAGCTGTGGGATTCTTGGTCGAGTTTATGTAGGCCTTTATCTTTTCACCATCTTCAAAGCTGATTTCAGAAGCCGGCAACACGTGTGCCTCGGCAATTAGAGGAAGGACGGATCCTTCATTGTTCAGGAGTATCATGGCTGCGCCTCCAGCTTTCAAGACAGCCATGCCCTTTCTTACTCTGCTTATACTGCCACCATCACAGAGTACCACCTTGCCGGCGACTTTATCTTCATTTAGTGCACCTTCAGCACAAATGTCGCCCGGATACACCAGAGGGAGGGGAGTTGGCCCAAAGCCCTTGGGCTGGTAACCGGACTGGCCCATGAATGTGTCGCCGTTGCCAAGCTTCGTGTTTGCCCTGATGGCTCGATCCACTGTGCTTGCCCCCACACTCAGGTACCACGGTGCCTCATTCGCTACCGAGCCATGACCCGGCCCTTGGTTTCCGGCAGAACAGGACACAAAGATACCATTTCTCATGGCATGAAATGCGCCGATCGCCAGTGGATCATTGATGAATGGCTCGGATTGCAAACCACCCAGAGAGACTGAGATCACGTCAACACCATCCTGAACTGCCTGATCGATCCCCGCCAATATGTCAGAGCCAGCGCAGCCCGTCGGATAACATACTCTGTAAATAGCTAGGTGGGCATGGGGAGCCATGCCAGTGGCTGTGCCCTGAGCATTGCCCAACACCTGAGCTCCGGGCACAAACCAGCCGGCTGCGGTGGTAGAGGTGTGTGTGCCGTGGCCCTCATTGTCTCTTGGGGATAGATGGCCGCCTAGATCGCCACTGTTGTAGGCCCTGGCGCCGATAAGCTTGTTGCTGCAGTGAGACGCGTTGAAGTCTTCACCATAATCGACGCACGTACCCTTCCACTTCTTTGGTGGGGGTGGCATGCCAGACGCATTCAGCGACGGGTGCTCCGGCCATATGCCGCTGTCTAAAAGACCTATGATGGTGCCATTGCCAAACCCACTTTCGGGCCATACACCACTGTTAGGGTTTAGCCCGAGGAACTTAGGCGTGTATGTGGTTTGAGGGTATAACAGGACATCCGGGTAAGCATGGAGAAACCCGTCTTTAGCCTTCATGGCCTCGACTTCTTCGGGGCTAAGCTTCGCAGCGAAGCCTTTGATCACTTCACTGTATGCATAGATCATTCTCTCATCAGCCGAGGAGCTCTCGGTGAGGGCGTTGGGCAAGAACGACCTGTAATAGCTTTCTCTGTCCATCAAGCTCTGGAATCCGAGCTCCGGCAGCCTCACATGGACAATGTATGTCCTCAGCTCGCTCTCTGCCGCCAAAGCCGAGGGACGGTGCAGTCGTGAGGCACATGCAAAGCTGAAGCCATGCACCAATGCCATGGCACACAGGAAAAAGAAGATGGATGTCGTTCTCTTAAGTGCTGCTCCATTCCTCTGGCACATTCTTTTCTGTCTAGAATAACAAGAAGATTGTGACAGTGATTGGGGATTTAAAACTGAAAGCCTGAAGAAACTGTTTAAAGATTGAGTATAGAAGAAGAGGAAGCATGTTCTACTTCAATGGGGGTCAAGTAATACCTTACAATTAACTGCCTTAATGTTTGGATTGTATACAATTAAACTAGTTATTTTTGGTACAAAGAGGTCACAATTATTTATAATCCTTTGATATCAAATCGGATACTTTGGGTATGTTACAAAGTTTGAAAAAATTTGTTTTGAACGTGAGTTTTGGTCAATGGAATAAATGCAACCATCCAATTTTAAATCTAATGGGGCAATTAATTGTGACAACCTTTTCCCTTATTTCCAATATTAATCCTCGATAATACTAGAGCCAATATTTTTCCACTGGAGAACTTATACAAATTTAAAGAATAAAATGGATATATATAACTTATTAGAATTCTATTATAGGCTATTCTTTTGTTTATGTACTATTACGTTGTGGAATATAAGAAATAGAGCCAAAAGAGTAATCAGAATAGGTAAAAAGTTATGCCATTAGATCCTTTCAAACAAACATTTATGTAATTCGAGAATAGAAAGTACAAATTATAGTGGTTGTATGGATTTAGAGAGATACTATTTACTAATAAACTACAATATTTAATATAAATCATGTTCACTGAGAATACAAATTATTCGATAGCATACTGTATCATGGTGAATGATATTTTATTATAAAATTTCCTACGGCATCATAAATTTCGTAATGGCTTCATTTCTCATGGTATTGCTTTTTCATATGGCTTCATTTCTCGTGGTACTGCTTTTTTATATGTCTTCATTTCTCATGGTATTGCTTTTTTGTATTTCTACCCCTATTTTTGGTAGGAATATCAAAAACATGGGTGGAAACAATAAAGAACAGGTGCCGATAGTAGCCTTATTGTTCATTTAACACAAATATCAGCCAAAAAAAAGTAGTATAAATTAGGACCAATAGATTCTTGTGTATTATTTTATTTATTTATTTTTAAGTACCATTAAGTTATTGAAAACAAGGTTTGAAAACAAGGTTAGATATTCATGCATCTACAAAGTACACATTCAATACAAATGCATTGGGGAGAGAAGTTAAAATAGGGAATAAGCCAAAAAAAAAAAGAAAATAAAAGGAAAATAAAAGAGAAACTGGGTGTGAACTAAACAAATACATGAAAAGAAAAAAAAAACTGGGTGTGAACTAAACAAATTCATGAACAACATGCATATTAGCACATTGTTCTCTAAATAGGGAATCTGGTGTCGACTCGGACACCCTATGATCGAGTCAAATCACCGATTCCCCAATCAGCTTGCAGATTATGGTCATTGGGAATCACCCCAGTGATAAATAAAAAAAATATCTAAAAAAGAGCGAAAATCATACTAGAGATTCAAAGCCGGCTCGCCACATTTTGAAACACTAATCATAGTCGAATGATGAATGCATCGAGATTAATTCCTAATTTTCTTGCAAGATTTGAAGTAATGCTACGAACCGAAATGTAAACATAAAAGAACAAATTTACAATAATGAAATAAAAAATAAAAAACATGCATATTTTCATTGACTTTACCTCCAAAAGAACAGAAAGACCAACTGGTTGAACCGAGGAGCCTTGGCACGTTAGAGATGAATCCCTTAGGATGTCGATACTTTTATTGTCAAAACCTTACCTCAATTTAGTATGTTGATCAATCATGATATAGAATATGAATCACTCAAGATACAAAATCTTTCAGAATTAGAAACTGTTAATTCAGTCTTTTATGGCAACAATAATCTAATTTCCATTATGAAATATCAATCAATTAGATATATTGAGAAACCCTAGATTGAATCCTTTAGATTTCTACTATTTTAGCCATGAATGGCTTTTAGGAAGTAGAGTAAATATCTAACGGGCTAGAAATAGCATTTTTGTTATGTAGGTTGGGAGAAACCTAAAACATTGCGTTTAGGATCCCTAATTGTCCATTTAGTCCCTCAGGAGTATATTGTCCATTTAGTCTCTTGGGTAAAACCCCGGTATATTATTAGTATATTAAGCCAAAAGAAATTCTACTCTTTCGAGAATATATTGTCCCCAAAAGTTGGAGATATATTATCTCTTTAAGTAATAGATTAGACTAAATGGAAAAATAAAAAGTTCCCTGATTGCACCCTTTAAGAACTTGAAGAAAACATAATTTCATGGTTAAATATACACATCCAATTTTTAAAGGGTGAGATCTAATTGTCAAAAAAAACTAAAATTTTAATCTTTTTTTTTTGTGTATGTAAATAATCATTTAGTGATTCTAAGATGATTTCCAAAATTTCATATTAAAAAAATCATCCCATATAAGTCATCCTGATGGAAAAAAAGTAAACTATGCTTCCGAGGGAGCATAGTATACGTCCTCAATTCTAAAAGCCCAAAACTATAGGATAGGGAGTTACAAAGGTTTACTCCTGACAGTTTAAAATTGTCAATTCGATACGCAAGCAGGAGAAGATCTAAATATATTTCTTATATTATTTCTTGCATAACCCGCCGCTGGGCCCGACCTGCGGTGTGCATCAGCTGTCAACTAAATAAAATAAGAAAATATATGTAATGTGGCTATTTACTTTTAATACAAGGATATTACAACTATATGGATGTTAAATGTCAAATTGAGCAGTCACAGATGTGTCATGACTAGGCACAATGTTCAAAATAAAAATTTTCAAATGTTGTAACGTTTTTTAATATATTAAATATCATATCCCATGATTAATAATGATAAGGATCTTCTTGTATCATAAATCAATGATCTCATAATATATAATCCCATAAATAAGATAACATCACACTATAATATAATTTATATTGTCAAATTATTGTTCATACAATTTCTTTAATTTTTAATTCCCTTAGATTTTAGAAAACAAGGAAATTTATATTGGGACCCAAAATAAGTTTCAAAGTTAAAAACCAATTTATGTTTTTGGACATTTTATGGTGATGCCCAAAATTTTCAAATTTAATTTCTATTTTACTCCATGTTCGAAAATTCAACTTTTGCACTGCAAAAAAAAAAAAAAAAAAAAAAAAAGGATCATCATGTGTAATATAATTGATATTTTCAAATTATTGTTCTTACAATTTCTTTAATTTTTAATTTCTTTAGTTTTTAGAAAACAAGGAAATTTATGTTGGGGCCCAAAATAAGTTTCAAAATTAAAAACCAATTCATGTTTTGGGACATTTTATAGTGATGCCCAAAAATTTTCAAATTTTTTAATTTCTATTTTACTCCATGATCGAAAGTTGAGCTTTCGAACCGCCAATAAAAAAAAAAAAAAGTTTTTGGCCAGTTTGAAATACTAACTTTGAACTGTCCTAACACTAATTAATTTTGTTATTGGATGCTGTGAAAACCTAAATCCATGGATGGGCTCAGGGCCGGCTGGGTCACTCTGCTAGTTCTAGGGCCAAGTCTGGGCTAGGACTCCCTCAGCCTGGTCCCCATCGGGGGACCCAGACCAGTGCCGGCTGGGTCACTTTGCCAGGTCCACGGCTAGGGCTCCCTAAGCTTGGTCCGTACTGGACCTATAGGGACCCGGGAGCAGGCTCAGGCTATTGCCAACCATTAATCCCTAAAATGAAGAAAAATCCGTCTTTGCAAGGACCTTTCCTTAGAAGGGGGCATAAAGATTCATGTTAAAAGATATCTAATTTTATTTCCCTTCAAAGAGACTTAGATACCTAAATCTCTGCTCTAAATCATAAGTTTCCATAACAACATAACCATTTGTACACCCTTACTATGATATAGTAATGAAAAATCATCATCTTAGAAGAGTTCAACTCTTGAAAATTACAGCAATGGGGCTTCTCACTTCATATTTGGAGCCTGAATACCACTTTATATGGCCCTCTGAGAATTCTAAAGACCCAACACCTTCTTTAGAGAAGACCACTTGATAGCTCTTCTTCTGGTTCATCTCTGTGAATTCAAGTGTAATGGGCTTCACCATCACACTCACCCTTTTAGGCTCCACTACCTCCACCTCATATGAAGAATTTGCGTCTCCAACATTGGTTACTGTCCTGTTAAAGCTGAAAGAAGAAGGCCCTTGGTTGGAAGAGAGATTCTCCCAAGAAGGTATCGCCATTGCCGAGCACTGGGTTGATCCTAATGGCTCGGTCAAGGGTGCTGGCGCCGCCAGTTAAAACACACGGTGCACTGCTCAAAACCTGGTAATACCCGGCCCAGCGTTGGACGCCACGCAGCTCACAAAGACACCCTTCTGCACTGCACCAAAGCCGCCCATGGCCGGTGGCATCATCATAAAACGGAGTTGATCCACTGCTCAAAGAGATCGAAACCACGTCTACACCATCCTGGACAGCCTGATCTAGCCCAGCAAGTGTGTCGGATGCCGAACAGCCTACCATTTCTCACACCTTGTAAACCGCCAGGTGCGCTTGGGCAGCCATGCCACTTGCGGTGCCCTGGGCATTGCCGTAGAGCTTGGCATGAGACACGAACCCACAGGCAGCGGCGGTTGCCGTGTGTGTTCCATGGCCAACATTATCCCTCGGTCAGACAGCTCCACTCTGTGCTTCCCTCGCATTCTGACCTTGTAACCTCGATCAAAGACATAAGCGCCGATGAGCTTGTTGTTACAGAGTGATGAGTTGAAGTCTTTGCCAGCATCCACGCACTTGCCTTTCCACTTCTTGGGTGGCGGCGGCATACCAGAATGATTCAAAGACGGGTGTTCCGGCCATATGCCTGTGTCACGAAGGCCAATGATGGTGCCATTTCCGAACCCACCATGTGGCCAGAGTCCCGATTTAGGGCTAAGCCCGAAGAACTCGGGGGTTCAGGTTGTTTGAAGGTGAAGGAGCTCATCAGGGTAAGCATGGAGGAAGCCATCTTGGCCTTCATGGACTCAACCTCTTCTGGTGTGAGCCTGGCTGCAAAGCCATGAATGACTTCACTGTAAGCATAAACCATTCTTGGTTCAGAGGAGGAGGAGTTTGTTGTTGCAGTGTCTGGCAAGAAGGATCTATACCAACTTTCTCTCTCTTGAGAGTTTAGCTTCCTTACATGAACAATGTAGGTTCTCAGCTGGTTGTCAGAAGCCAAGCCCAAATGAGAGATGAAGAGCAAGATGCTAGTGCCTCTCTTCAGAACTTGTGCACCATTCCTCTGCTCCATTTTCCTCTCCTTCATTTCTCTTCGCAGGAGAAGAAAAGGGTGGATAGATATTAGAGTAGAGAGAGCGGAACATGTGCATGTTCAACCCTACCTCAATATAAGCCATGCACATTTACAGGCTTTAGACAACGTTTTTGGTAACTTTGTTATTCAAGCGAGTGTTTTGAATTTTGATTGTATCTTCTTAATAGGACCGGCGACGACTTCATATAATGTAATAAAACTCCCTATGCATGAAAAATACCTTAAATGTTCCTTAGTGGGGCAATTGCCGTAACATTTTTTCAAAAATAGAGCGTAATTGCCTTAATAGGATAATTGCCATAAAGGGTGACTATTTTCTTGGGTCAAATTGTTTATGGTTTTTCTTTAGGAAAAATTACAAAAAAAATTGCACCTTGCATATACCCTCGAGGAAGAAGTTCGTTTTTTAGATGGAAATGCCCTTTTCATACACAAAAATCATTTTGTACATATTTAACATTGACTTTTGGACCCCAATTGTACATTGCCAATACGAACCAGCACATTGCCAGAGCGCAAGTGCCGGATCGCCCTCTGCAACTGCCGGACCACTCTTTCCAACTGCCAGACCGCCCTTTGCAACTAACAGACATCACTTTTCAATGGCTAGACCGCATCTTACAGTATCGGAGCCCTTTGCAACTACCGGACAACACTTTTCAATTGTTGGACCGCACTTTACAATGTCAGTGGCCTACTGACAGACCGCACTTTACACAGTACTGGAGCCTTCTGTTAGACCGAACTTTATATAGTGTCGGAGCGCTACTGCTGGACCGTATTTACAAGGTGCTGGAGGCCCCTATTTTGGTGGGATAGAGGGGAGAGAGGCGAGGGTAAGGCAAAAGTATGGGAGGGTAGTTTAGGCATTTTTTTATTTTTTATTTGGTTGGGAGATTTTGATAGTAAGTATTTTTTGGAAAAAAACGTGAAAGAAAAAATTAAGTTGGAGTAAGTTGCATAGAAAGTGTAGTTTTGGATGGGTTTTTCGTAATTTCCTTTTTTCTCTATTAGAATCGAAAGTTTCTATTTTTTGAGAGTTAACAAAGCAAGAGTTAATTAATATGTCCTATCTTTTGCGAAGGAGCACCACTGGTCTAGTGGTAGGATAGTACCTTGCCACAGTATGGACCTGGGTTAGATTCTTTGCTTGGCCAAATCTTTTGAAAAATCCTGCGATGAAGTCTCTGACTCTATTCCCCCAATTGGGCGAATCTTATGAGGAAAAAAATGAGTTGCCTCTTTCTTATTGTTTATTAATAAATTAAAAAAATGAGTTGTTTCTTTCTTATTGTTTATTAATAAACCAATGAGTTGTCTTTTCCTTTCTTATTGTTTATTAATAAACTAATGAGTTGTCTCTTCTTTTTTGAAATAATGAATTGTTTCTTCCTAATTGTTTATTAATAAACTAATGAGTTGTCTCTTCCTGTTTGAAATAATGAATTGTTTCTTCCTAATTGTTTATTAATAAAAAAAAATGGGTTGGGGGACCTGTAATGAATTGTCTCTTCCTAATTTTTTATTAATAAAGAGAAAAAATTCTATGCTGAAGTCTCTGACTCCATTCTCACCAATGGGCGAATCTTATGATGAAGTCTAAAAAAAATGAGTTGTCTTTTTCTTATTGTTTATTAATAAACTAATGAGTTGTCTTCTTCTTTCTTATTGTTTATTAATAAACTAATGAATTATCTCTTCCTTTTTGAAATAATAAATTATCTCTTCCTAATTGTTTATTAATAAAGAAAAACGGGTTGGGGGCCTGTAATGAATTGTGTCTTCCTAATTGTTTATTAATAAAGAAAAACGGGTTTGGGGCCTGTACTGCCTTACCAAAAAAAAAAGAAAAAAGAACTACCATGTCCAATCCTTTTGTAATTTCCACACAAATCCAAATAATCGTTTATAAAGAGGCCATTTACCTTCTGTACAAGGAGGTCACAAGTATTCTGTTTCATTAGATGATAAATTGGATGACTTGGGGTCACTCACAAGCCTAAGAAATTTTTTTCTTTTTGAATTTTGTGCCTAATCAATGACACTCTTACAACGACCCATTTTAAAATCTAAGGGACAAGAATTCTTGTGACCTCTTTGTACAAAAGGTAAATAGTCTCTTTGTAGACGATCCCAGTAAAATTTATATAAAACCAAGTTAGCGTAAATAATATCCTAATTTGTGGCATAATAAAATTAATGGAGATCCCAATATATTTAGGGTTTGAAAATATTTCTGGCAGCATAGAAATCCCATATAGTATATCTTCTAATCTTTTGGACCAACTTTACCCCTTAAGACCACATCTTTTAGCTCAAACAAATGTAAGAAAGACTCCCGTGTTTATTCATTTATAAACCCCTCTCTTTCTCTCTCTATAACAAAGTTTCTCCACGTATTCTCTCTCTATGAGAGAGAAACTTGTTATAGAGAAACTTGTTATAGAGAGGGGTTAAGAATAAAATATACATAGATGTCTTTCTAACTTTTGTTTGGACTAAAAATGGGTAGTTAAAAAGGATAAAATTGGTCTAAGGAGTTAGAAAATATACTATACAGGATCTCTATGCCACCAAAAATATTTTCACACCTATGTCAGTTAGGAAATGAAATTTTAAAATAGGGTGTAGATATTTTTCCTATTATTTATTAGGAAAAATTACGTAAATATTTGTTACACTTTTCATTATTTAGAAAATACTTGAAACATTATGTAATTATACATATATCCGTTTTTTCAACTTTATAACATTTTTTATAAAAAAAATACGAAATTGCCCTTTTGTATTTTTGAAAAACAATTTTTTTTTTATTTTTTGTTTTTTAAATTTGGTTTTTCAGAAACCAAATTTTTTAAATTTTATTTTGAAAAAACAGAATTTCAAGAACCAAAATTTTTAAATATCAATATAATGTATACTCAAATATTTAAATTTGGGGTTGAATTGGCGTTTTGGTTGTCATGGATGCCTCTACACTTTCGCGTCAAGCATTAAAGTCCCAATCTAATTTTTTTAATAAAAATTGATGTTTTTATTTTTATGAAAAAGCAAAAAAAAAAAACCATCATGAATGGGCTATTAATAAGAAAAAAAAAAAAACCATCATGAATATGCAGGATTTGATATCAAAACTACATGGATGCTTTTTATTTTTTATTAAAATGTAAAAAAAAAAAATCGATCATGAATAGGTACGATTTAATACGAAACCTCTTAAAGAAAAGCATATGCTTTTAGCAATACAATATTTGAGAAATAAAAATAAAAGCACGTATTGTATTATATATACCTTATTTTTTTTATTATTTCTTTGTCCTAACATGCAAAGTTACGAGCAGTAAAATTCAGTTTTTCAAAAACCCCAACACAATATTTGAGTAATAGCAATAGAAGTAGGTACCATATTATATATATACCATATCTTTTTATTATTTCTTTTGTCCTAGCATGAGTCTTGTTCTAAAACCAAAATTTAAAAAATTTCAGTTTTTGAAAACAGAAAATTAAAAAAAAAATTTGGTATTTCAAAAACTAAAAATGGGCAAAATAGTGTACAATCCATCATCTTGACCGTCTATTTTTCAAAAAATTTATGTGCTTATAGAGAGTTACATGATTTGAACTATTTTTAGATTTTAAAAATTTATAATTAAAGATAAAAATAAATTTTTTGATAATTTTAAAAAAAAATTATACGAAAATTACGTATTATGATGACATTTGGAGGTGCGCCTTAATGGGATCTTGTAAACCGCCAAGTGCGCATGTGGAGCGGTGCCTCTCGCGGTGGCTTCGGCGTTGCCATAAGCATTAGCGTGGCACACGAACCTACTGGAAGCTGTGGTTGCCGTGTGCATTCCATGGCCATCATTATCCTTGGGCGAGACAGATCTTCTCTGCTTCTCCCCTACATTTGTAAGCATGGCCTGGAAACCTTGATCATAGACCCCGGCACCGATGAGCTTGTCGTTGCAGTGTGATGAGTTGAAATCCATCTCGACGTCGACGCACTTGCCTTTCCATTTCTTGGGAGGTGGAGGCATACCAGAGTCATTTAAAGACGGGTGTTCCGGCCATATGCCTGTGTCAATAAGGCCAATGATGGTCCCATTTCTGAACCCACCATGCGGCCAGAATCCCAATTTAGGGCTAAGCCCCAAGAACTCGGGGGGTTCGGGTTTTTTGAAGTGGAAGGAGCTCATTAGTGGGATCTATCAAATTTGGGTTCAAAAAGAAACCGATATGAAGAGATAACGGTTGTTTAAGAACCGTAGGAAGATCTGGCTCAAGTTCACATGAAAATGCTAAACTGACAAATAAAGTAAATTAAATTAAAAATTAAGTTTAAATCTAAATTAAAATGAAGTAAAACTAAATTAAAGAAAAGTAAAGAATATAAACAAACTTATCTAGCTGGACCGATCAGCTGCCCACACTAGAAGACCCGGAGTTGGCTCATGTATCTGACTGTGGATTATTTATTTCATGCTTCTTCACTTTTTCCTTGAAGAATTAGGTTCATAATTGATAGTATTTAACAATGGTTGGAATTAAGATTGAGGGCTTTACCTTGAATTAGGGTTTTTAATGACCTAGGGTGTTTCAAGGGTTTAAGCTAGCATTGGGATTTTGGGAAATTTCTTGGGATTTTCTTGAGATTTTAAGTGTTTTTTATTTTTGGGGTTTTTTTCTGATTTTTTAGAATTTTTTTATGTTTTAATACTTCTTAGATATTTTTTCGATTTTCTCAAAGGGGGTTTATATTGACTAGGCGTAACCTCGGGACACTTATGAAAATTATTTTTATTTATCTTAAAAATATTTTTAATTAATTATCTTAAGGAAATTGGACCACAAACATGCTTATCAAATAGCCAAAACCAAAATGCTCTCACTTGTTCATCTCCTGAAAATTACAGAAATGGGGCTTCTCACTTCATATTTGGAACCTGAATACCACTTTATGTGGCCCTCTGAGAGTTCTAAAAATGCGACACCTTCTTTAGAGAAGACCACTTGATAGCTCTTCTTCTGGTTCACCTCTGTAAATTCAAGTTTATTGGGATTCACCTTCACACTATCCCCTTTAGGCTCCACCGCCTCCACTTCATATGAAGAATTTGTATCCCCAACATTGGTTACTGTCCTGTTAAAGTTGAAAGAAGAAGGTCCCTTTGATGAGAAAACCACAGAGAAAGATGGATAGTTCAATTCTCCCTCTGTGATGCTGGTCTCCTTTGAGCAATGGACCTTGCGCTTAGTAGTGGTCTCTACTTGGGTTTCGTTGTATCCCAAACCACAGAGATAAGGTATATAGTCATCAGCATCGAGATCGTAGACCAGGCCGGGATCGGCTGCTTGTGTGATGTTGACATGGCCCACACCGACTGCAAAGACATCGGCCGGATTGTGGGTTTGGTCTGTGATGGGCTTCCCTTCAGTGTTCAGGGCGTATGCCGAGGTAATCATGGCTGACTTTATAGCTGCAGGGGACCACTCTGGGTGTGAGCTCTTGAGCATCGCGGCTAACCCGCTTAGGTGTGGGGTCGACATGGATGTACCTGAGATCATATTGCAAGCTGTTGGTTTGGTATCATGTTCTGAGAGGCTCTTATTCAAGGGCCAGCCTGCCAGGATCTCCAGGCCGGGTAATGATGTCTGGCTTCAATATCCCAGGACTCTGTAAGCTTGGCCCTCGCGATGAGAAGACAGCAACCACCGAGGCTGCGGTGTCCCTGAGCACGGTGCCCTTGAAGGGGATTGTGGCTGTGGGGTTCTTGGTTGGGTTTATGTAGGCCTTTATCTTGTTTCCGTCGGCAAAGCTCACATGAGCTGCCGGCAAGACGTGGCGGCCGGCCATGAGCGCATATGCGTTTCTCTCACCGTTCATGAATATCATGGCCGCGCCATCCATTGTCAAAACAACCTCCCCCTCCAGCACCATGTCGGATCCGAGAGCACTCTCACAGAGAACCACCTTGCCTGAAATCTCCTTTGTGGTGAGCTCCTCGCACTGGGCTTTAATGAAGTCGCCATCTTTGCCTGGAAATACCAGAGGAAGAGGAGTCTCTTTGAAGTCCTTCCATTGGAAGAGGAATTCTCCGAAGAAGGTCTGGCCATTTCCGAACTTCGGGTTGGCCCTAATGGCTCGGTCCAGCGTGCTCACCCCGACGGTTAGCAACCACGGCGCATCGTTCAACAGTGTGTAATGATCCGGCCCGTTGTTTCCGGCCGCACAGCTCACAAAGACACCCTTCTGAATTGCACTAAAAGCACCGATTGCAATGGCGTCCTTGTAAAATGGCCTCGAGTCGCCGCCTAAAGAGATGGACACCACATCCACACCGTCCTGGACCGCCTAGTCAAGCCCCGCTAGGATGTCCAAGTCCATGCAGTTTCCTAATACGCACACCTTGTAAAACGCCAGGTGCGCATGTGGGGCTATTCCTCGGGCAGTGCCCTTGGCAAAGCCATATATGTCGGCGTGCGGCACGAACGCACCGGCAGCCATGATTGCTGTGTGCGTTCCATGCCCAACGTCCTCCCTTGGAGTGTGTTGAATAAATTTGTATTGAATAAATAGAAATTATAAAATTTGTATTGAATAAATTTTTTACAGATATCTTATATTTTGGATTCACAAGAAGTTTTGGCAAAGTTTCACATTGGTTGTCTATCTAACATAACACACTCCCTATACTCAGGCTTGGGATGTGTTAAGAAAAATAAGTTCCTCCCCCTTCTTAGAGCAACATATGTTTGACTACCCAACACAAGCTCGTCGTTGAGGATGTCGGCATAAAGGCATGGAAGAGAGGGGTGAAATTAATAGCTGTTCAAGAACTAAGTGATAAAATTTAAAAATACAAAATTTAATTATTTAGATATAAAATTATTAAGGAAAAATTTAGAAGGGAAATTTTTTTTAAAAAAAAAAAAAAAAAAAAAAGCAAAACAAAACAAATCATACTTTCTAGACAACTTTCCCTCAACCAAGTTCCTTTTTTAGCAATTTTTACCCCAAATTTAACTTTTCTAGTAAATTGCCCCCAAGTAAAAAAAAAAGTAAATGAGGACCAAAATACCCTCTGGAAAGCATGCGGTCCAACGCAAAATGGGGGCGGTCCGACGCTTTTCTTTTGGAAAGCATGCGGTTCGATATAAAATAGGGCCGGTCCAATACTTTGGGTATGCAATCCGACACAAAATAGGAGCAACCTAGAACTTTGAGCTTCTGGAAAGCACGCGGTCCGGCACAAACTAGGGGCGGTCCGGCACTTTGGACATGTGGTCCGGCACTTTGGACATGTGGTCCGGCATAAAATGGGAGCGACCCTACATTATGGGCATTTTCAACAAAAAAATATGACATTTTTTACTTGGGGGTATTTGCTAGAAAAGTTCAATTTGGGTAAAAGTTCCTAAAAAAATAACTTGGTTGGAGGCAGGTTGTCTAGAAAGTCTCATTTTGGGGGTTTTTTGTAATTTATTGTTAGAATTCTGAACATGTAGTTAATGTTATGTAGAATGACATGGTTGTCTATATTAAAAAAGTGACAAAAAAAGTTTTAAGAAAATCTAAAGGAAGAAAAAATCCGAAAATGAAACTTGGTGGTGGAGTGATGAGGTTCAAAATGGCATTAGCAAAAAACGATCATGTCATAAAACTTGGCAATATAATAGAAAAATCGAAACTTAGAATAATATAAAATGGCTAATAAAACTGCTAAACAAATAGTAAGGTTAAACTTAAGGCATATGATAATCTATATAGTAAACTGAGAACAAGAAAATGTAAAAACAAATGTCTTCAAATTAGGAAAAATGAGAGAAGATTTAGGCTGTATTAAATGCATTACAAGTGGAGATCAAAGGCTCTTGGCGAAGGATGAAGTGGTCAACGAAAGATGGAGAGTTTTGTTGTACATCATTTCAAACGTACCTACACCTCTGATATAAATAAGAAGAGAGCTAGTGACAACCTAGTCCTGCTAGTACCCAAGACACCGTTAGACCAAATGAACACTACAAAATAAGCCTAACACTAGGCAACCTTGGAAAAAGTACCATCACGCCACAGAGAGACTTACAACTATTGTGCAGAGCTAGGGGCTTTAAAATAGTACCAGACCACCGTCATTGCATCTAGAATGTTGACAAACCCCTAGAGACGTAATTTACGCTCAATCGAACTTCCCAGAAAAAGAGAAAAAAAAAGAAAAAAGGATAAAGACCACTTCGCTTAGAGCTTTGCATTGAAGTTAGAGCTAGCTTGCTTAAACATTATGGCCATAAAGCACCTCGAAAGGGTAAAGTCATACACTATTGCAGTGGGGCCTACCAGTCCCCAATCATGGATGCTGTGATCTTTACCTTTTGGGATGACCTACAAACACCCACATGTTGCTCGATTGAAGTCGAAGAGAGTTCAAATTTGGACACAAGATAGGTCTCGACGACCAGGTCATTTTGACATATGACACACGTCATGACATGACCCAAAATCAAAGCTTTTCTAGAGAGAAGATGAGTCTAAAACCATGGAAATTATAGCTTTTTGAAGAAAACACATCTCAAACTTCGTGAAGCAATAAACTTTAGAATTATACATTGGATCATCACAAAGATAGGTCTGATGAGACCGTATCACAAAGGGCTACAAGATTGTATGATTTTTACACTCAAAATAAGGCCAGATAAAACGCAGATTCCAAGGTTGAAGAAAAGCAAGATCGCCTAGTCGCTGGAATCCCTTTTTTCGGTGATCTCCCAAAATTGGAAAGTACTTCAAACAATGACCAAAACGAAAAAAAATTTGTGCAAAACAAATGCGGAAGTCTCCACTTTAATTTGTAATCAAAATAAAGACTTGAAACACCACGGATCTAGTTGGATTTCTACCTCTTGGGAAAAGTCTGCCTCAAGACGATCAAAAGACATCAAACTCTTCAGAAGCAAACAAGCATCAAGACTATAATGATGGATTGTTTGAATCACCGCCACAACTGTCCAAAAAATCTTTCAAGATCTGGCAATGGCGAAAGGCCCCTCAAAAAGGGATGGTTTTGTCATTTGCACAGAAGATTTAAGGGCTATTTTAGTCTTTATTCCTAAATTCAGGATTTTATTATAATTTCTTTTAATTGTAATTAGGCTTAGTCTTGAGTATCTACCCCTGTTTTGTGGATCCTCTATAAATATAAGCCTACGTCAATTGTAAAAGTGTCGGATCATTCATCAATGATATAGAGGCATTAAGTTTGTTTCACTTGTCTTTTACTTCTTACCCTAGATCCCACGCTGAGGAGAGAGAAAACTACCCTTGGCCCATCCTAATCATGCGGCTATGATCCTAATCAGCGAGAGAGAAACTACCCCTGCCCCATCCTGATCATGCGGCTACGATCTCTCTCTTCTTTTCTTTTTCTCTCTCTCTTCACTCTTGCGTGCCGTGCAGTGACCCATACATGCGGCCAACGCACGGTCACATCTCTTTATCCCATGCGTCTTGAGCGAACGTAGTAAGACTTGTAGTCCCGTGTAGCACCTCATTATCCCACATACAATCGAACTCAATACCTTTCAGGGTGAGTTCCAATCCTCATATCATCGCTCTAACTTCCTCTTCATACAATCCAGTTGAGTCGTGAGAGACGCATACGCTCTCTCCTTCAGTCACTCGGGATTAGTCATCCTAAGCCAATAGTCAAGAGGGTTCTAACCCTTTCAGTAGCCTTGATTACCCCGAGCACGTAGCATTTGCACAGATAGGGAGATCGTCTCCACCCTCTTTCCCTTAACCTTTCTTTTGGCCAGTCAGCCCTTGTTCAAGTGTGACATCCTAGAGGAGTAACAGTGAATCCATGTCGCAGTTTCCAGCATGATAAAGCAAAGTGACATGTCAAAATCCTAGGGAGAGTTCATGCCCAAATCGCGCAGGCAGATAACCGGAGGGCTTCGTAGCTGTTCTAAGATGGCGAAACGGTCCGAGCGTGTCCCTAAACCCCAAACGATAAGGTAAGTACCTAAATGCA
This sequence comes from Amborella trichopoda, assembly GCF_000471905.2. The sequence goes on along the minus strand of NW_006500346.1, from coordinate 2,959,291 downwards.
CCTGCATCGTAAAAATTCTCTCTTTGTTGATTCCTACCGATACTTAAGAGAGCACGTGTGCGCACACCCACCAACGTGCAGTGTGAGCGGACCCTCCGCGGTTGTTTGAGAGAGGATTTTTCCCGTCGTGTGTGCGAAGAAAAATCAAGCCCCGACCAAGTTTATTTTAAAAAATTATTAAATAATGAATATATAAGAAACTTAGCGATAGAAGGAATTGTTGGCATAATGAGGGAGGAGGTCATAGATACATTCTTCAATTTAGGATATCATAAGTGAAAGAAGATTTAAAGAGGATGAAGATAGAGAAGCCTGGAGGACCAGATGGTATCCTAATAGAGGTTTGGAAGTGCCTGGGGTAGATTGGCATTTACTAGCTAACCAAGTTGTATACTAGGTATTGAAAAGAATGAAAATGCCAGATGAATGGATGAAAAGTATTGTGGTACTTATTTACAAAAACAAATGAGACATACAGAATTGTGTGAACTATCGAGCGATCAAACTTCTAAGTTACACTATAAAGCTATGGGAGAAAGTGATTGAGCAACGATTAAGGCATGAAACAAGTGTATCAAATAACTATTTTGTTTTTATGTCAAGGAGGTCAATAACTGAGTCTATTTTTCTCCTTAAGGAACTGATTGAGAAGTTTAAGGTAAAGAGAAAAGACCTCCACATGGTCTTTATTGATATAGAAAAAGCTTATGATAGAGTGCCTAGATATTTGAGTTAGTGGGTATTGAAAAAGAAAGAAGTGTCCTGACACTACATTGACTTAGTGAGGGATATGTACAAGAGAGCGCTAACTAGTATACGAACAACTAGTAGAGAAACAAGAAATTTTTATAGGATAATAGGTCTACATTAAGGGTCGGCATTGAGCCCATATATCTTTGTCTTAGTTAAATGCGACCTAGCTACGCACATGCAAGATGAGGTACCGCAGTGCATGTTGTTCATAGATGATATAGTTTTGATCGGTGAGACCCGCAACGGCATCAACACAAATTTAGAACTTTGGAGGGTTGCTCTAGAATTTAAATGTTTTAAAATTAGTAGCATTAAGACAAAATATATGACATGCAAGTTTAGTAATATAAAAGTAGAGACAAGGAAACAGTTAAAACTGACGGCTAAGAAATACTAAAAATAATGCACTTCCAATATCTTGAGCCGATAATCTAAAAAAATAGCGAGATTGAGAAAGATGTCACACATAAAATTAGAAATGGATGGGCAAAGTAGACATGTGCATCAGAATCTATGTGATCACTGCATAACAATAAAGTTGAACGGTAAATTATATAAGACAGTTGTGAAAACAACTTTACTTTATGGCGTTGAATGTTGGGAGTTCAAGAAATAACATACCCATAAAATGAGTGTAGCTGAGATGATGATATTGAGATGGATGAGGGGCAAGACAAGAAAGGATAGCAATCGAAATGCATACATTTGTGAGAATTTGAGTGTGGCACAATAGGCAATAAGATGAAAAAAAATAGACTTAGGTGGGTTGGCAATGTATGGCACTAACCTAGTACACCACCTCGCAGGAGATGCAAGTTCATTGAAGTGAAAGACTCAAAAAGGGTAAGGGATAGACCCAAAAAGACATGGTTGAGTGATAAAAGATATGAGAACTTATGTATGGCCCCTAATAGAGCAGAATGGTAGACTAGGATTCATGTATCAAACCCAAATTAGTTAAGAAAAGGCTTTGAAAATGATGATGATAATGTATTGAATAAATTTTTGACAAATAAATATGCAAAAAATTACTAAAAGATATAAAAAACTACATAAATCAAGATGCCAAATATAGGAGGCACAAAAAAAATAAAATAAAATAAAAGCATTTGGAAGAAAAAAGTGGAAAATGTCAAAGAGTTAAACAAAAATTAATTTTCATGAATTTTAATTTCAAAAATTTATTAGAGCTTTTGTTGATCAATATGCTACAAGAATTTTGGACAAAATTAAATGAATTTCATGATAGAATTAGAGAGAAAGCAGAGGGTTTTAATTTTGGGTTAAAAAAGCCCTATAAAGTTGGAATCTTGATTTCTCTTATTTTTGTTTTTCATATAATATATTCACGTGGGGGTTTTGAGAAGGATTGAACCCAAATAATTTGGACAAGTTTCAATCTTTATGGTTAAATATCGATAGAGAAATCGAAGGAGTGGCAGATTTGAAGTTTAGGGTTCAAGAAACAGGGCATTTTTTAATGAGGAAATCTTCAAAATCTCAATTCGATGCAATGAATAGTTTTACTTTTATCAGAAATAAGATGTTGAAAGCTTGTTTGTAGAGGAAAAAAAGTATTAGAAGGTTTACTGATTATAAACTTAAAAAAGCCTAAAAGTCCCTTTGTTTTTGGCTTTTTTGCATTAAAAAATGGTGACGGGCAGTTCCGAGTCGACTCGGACGGTTTCTCTAAACACTGGTCTGACTTGTTAATGCCAAAAACTTTGGACATATCTTCTCAGGGTGGTTGTTTTAATTTCTTTTCAAATGTTTTTTAATTTTTTCAGTTTAGGTCGGTTGGCCGTGTTTCGATTTCTTTGAAGGAAGGGTTGGTTGCTGGACTTTAAAAAGCAAAGGCCGACCACAAAATGTGTTCCGAATGCAAGGCCTAGGATCGTCCATAAGGACAACATAAACCACACTAAATTTGAAATTGGGAATTACAGTCATCATGAAAGATACTGCAGTATGATAATTTACCAATGCACTCCATGTAATATAACACCATGGCTAAGCAATACAAAGCATCAAATTCTCTGTTTTACAAGAGTTCACTCACTGAAGGTGATAGCAATGGGGCTCCTCACCTCATACTTGGTGCCAGAGTACAACTTTATGTACCCTTGAGCAAAGGGCAAGGACCCATTCCCATGGCGAGCGAACAGAACTTCAAATGTTTGCTTCTCATTCACTTTCTCAAAGTAAAGCTTTGAGGGCTTCACCTCCACAATCACTCCTTGAGGCTCCATCATCTCAATCTCATAAGTAGAATACTCAGCCCCAACATTCGTTACTGTCCTTCTAAAGGAAAAAGAAGAAGGCCCTGATGGAGAGAAGATTGCAGAGAAAGATGGGTAGTTTAGGTCTCCCTCAGAGATCGTGGTTAGGTTTGAGCACTTGACAGGGCTCCTAACAATGGCTTGGATTTGGGCATCGGTGTACCCTAACCCACACAAATAGGGTATGTAATCGTCGGAACTGAGGTCGTAGACGAGGCCGGGGTCGGCGGCTTTGGTGGGGTTCACGTGCCCGGCACCGGTGGCGAAGACGTCGGCTCGGCCTTGGGTCTCATCCGTTATGGGATTCCCCTTGGTGTCCATGGGGTTTGCGGTGGTCACCATCGCGGATTTTATGGCGGCTGCAGACCAGTCGGGGTGAACACTCTTGAGCAGTGCAGCCAGCCCACTTAGGTGGGGGGTAGACATGGATGTGCCGGAGATCACGTTGAAAACTACTCTTCGCGAGTCGTTCAGCAAGCCGGAGGGGCTCAAGTTTAAGGGCCAGCCGGCCAGGATGCTCACGCCGGGGCCAATGATGTCCGGCTTTAGTATTCCGGGACTCGCGACACTGGGTCCTCTGGATGAGAAACTGGCCACAGCAGGGGATGCGGTGTCCCGGAACACGGTACCCATGAAGAGAACCTTGGCCGTGGGGTTTGGAGTTGAGTTAATGTAGTCCTTGATCGTGTCCCCGTCCTGAAAGCTAACATGAGATGCCGGCAAGACATGGGTGTCGGCGATGAGGCTGAAGGCGTTGAGTTCGTCGTTCATGAGTATCATGGCAACGCCCCCGGCTTCTACGACATTCTCGCCCTTCTGAACCCGGCCTATGCCGCCCCCCCTCTCGCAAAACACCACCTTGCCGGAGACTTGGCTAGGGTCTACGGCACCTTCAGCACACTGTGCAGCGCTGAGGTTCCCGCTTGCACCGGGGTACACAAGAGGCAGCAAAGTTGGCTTGAAGTCCTTTGGCTGGAAAAGGGATTCACCGACGAAGATGCTGCCATTTCCGAGCTTCACATCCACTCTGATTTCTCGGTCGAGGGTGCTTGCTCCCACAGTCAGCAACCAGGGTGCCTCATTCGACAGAGTCGAGTGTAGTGGCCCTGCGTTTGCAGCTGCGCAGCTCATGAAGATGCCCTTCTGTGCCGCAGTGAACCCACCAATTGCTATAGCATCCTCAAAGAAGGGGATGGACGGGCCACCGAGTGAGAGCGAGAGCACATCGACACCATCCTCGACCGCCTGATCAAGCGCCGCCAGTATATCAGAGTCTGCACATACCTCACCGAAACACACCTTATAAATAGCCAAGTGCGCGTGCGGTGCCATGCCGGCAGCAGTGCCCTCAGCATTGCCGAGTACCTCCGCATTCGGCACGAACCCGCCTGCCGCAGTTGTTGCTGTATGCGTACCGTGTCCATCTGTGTCTCTCGGAGAGTTCAGCCCAGGCAGCTCAGCCTCTCCAAGCATGGCCTTGGCACCAGCGTTAAAGAATTGCGCCCCAATGAGCTTGTTGTTGCAGTTCGACGAGTTGAACTCTTCACCAGCATCAACACAGACACCTTTCCATTTAGCCGGTGGCGGTGGCATGCCAGCAGGATCTAGAGATGGGTGCTCCGGCCATATGCCCGTGTCAAGGACACCGACAATGGTGCCATTGCCAAAACCGGCCTCCGGCCAGACCCCTTGGTTCGGGCTGAGCCCTAAGAATTGAGGCGTTCGTGTGGTTTGAAGTCGAAGAAGCTTATCAGGGTAGGCATGGAGGAAGCCATCTTTGGCCTTCACGGATTCTATTTCTGCAGGGGTGAGCCTTGCTGCAAAGCCATCAATGACCTTGTTGTATGCATAAACCAGTCTTGATTCAGTGTAGGAGGTTGATGTGAGTGTTTTTGGTAAGAAGGATTTGTACCAGCTTTCTCTCTCTAGAGAACTGGCAATTCCTCTCTCTGGTTGCCTCACATGAATAATGTAAGTTTTGAGCAGCTGTTTCTCTGCCTTAGCATAAGAAGAAAGGTGGTAAGGCCGAGAGGCAGAAGCCATGCCGAGCCCATGCACCAAAAAAATGGCACACACGAGGAGAGATATTGCTCCATTTCTTTCATCCATTGCTTTCTCTCTCTAGAAATGAGGGGGTATGGGATAGGTGCTATCAAATGCTAGGGCTTATATACAGTTGAGACTAGCTTGAGACCAAGTCCTGTGCAGCGAAACAAATATTTTAGAGCCCTGAGGGGTTCGATGCCAAGGTTATGGCCGTATTGCATGGGTACAAAAACCGGCCTCTTGATGGAATCGTGCATATGCGGCCTCGAACCTGTGGAGATATCAAGGGGAGCAGACGACAACCCTCCAGTTCATGATGGTGCCATTTTCAAACCCAGTATGGGGCCAATGCCCCAGTTTAGGCCTAAGCCCTAAGAACTTGGGTGTTCGGATGGTCTGAAGGCGAATGAGCTCGTCATGCAGGAAGCCATCTTGGGGCTTCATGGACTCTAACTTCTTCAGGGGTGAGCCTCTGCCGCAAAGCCATGAATGACTTCACTATGAGCATAAACCATTCTTTTTTTCCTTTTTTTTTTTCTTTTTTCCTTTTTTTTATTTTTTATTTTTTTTTATTTTTTATTTTTTTTTGTGGGTAATTGAGTGGGGATGACAAGCCCCTCAAAATTTGGACGATATAAATTTTTAATTTTATTTTGAAAGGTTGGATAGACTTTTTTTTTTTGTTTAGAAATAAGATTAGTATGAGCTTTTTAGTTTATTATGATTTTTTAGTTTATTTTGATAAATGCGTTTCTTAATTTTCTTGTCTGAGTTGGTTTTAGGCATATAAGGTTATGTTCATCTTTTATTTGAAAAAATAGAGGTTACGTTTAGTTAAGTCACATTTTGTTTTTAGGGAGATATTTTAGGAGATTTAGAATGAGATACGTAAATTGAAGGAGGCTCATCCTCTATGGACGTGAGATACTAAGAACTTGACAAAATTGTTTGTTTTTTAGTTATAGAAAGGAAAGGCCTATTTTGTGAAAGGTAACGTGGGTAGGAGTTGCATTAGTTATGGAATAACTCATAGTCTTTTTGTTAGCAATCTTTATTTAGTAGTTATTTTTAGGTTGGTGAATGTAAAACTCCTATAAAAGATGCACGTGATTTGTAATGGGGATTGAATTTGATGAATGAAAAAAAAAAAAAAGGGATCTTTGAGATCGTGGAGAAAAAGAGAAGACCTTTTGTGGGCATCCTTTCTTCTAAGGAGCACGTGAATTCGAATTGGGATTGAATTTGATGAATGAAAAAAAAAAAAAAAAAATGTAAACTTTGAGATCGTGGAGAGAGAGAAGTTCCTTTGTGTTGTTTCTTCTCTTGAATTTTGACTGTGCCATAATACTTGTATCTTCACGATTTTTATTTCTCTTTTTTTTTTAAACGTAGTTTATCTTTGTCAGTGTTGTTTGTCGGTAAATTTTATACTACCATTTTTTAAATCATTAGTAGTTTTTTAATACTTGAGGTGGGAATAGAAGCCTACACCTTAGTTAAGGCACAAGTGATACTACCACCACGACCCCAACCCCATTCTCAAGCATAAACCATTCTTGGCTTTGGACAACTTGGAACTTTCTTATTAGGGATTGTAGCCAATGATACCTTTTACTTTTGATATAAGGAGGTCACAATTATTTACTACCATTCAATATGAAATTTGATAGTTTAGTATACCTCAAGGCTCGAGAAAATTTATTTTGAAGTTTGAGTTTGTTCATTGGAATAAATGCAGCCATCTAATTTTACATCTAATGGTCAAGATTAATTGTGACCACCTTGTACCAAGGATAAATAGTTTCATTATATACTTTTCCTTTTTATTACTTGTTTTGAATTGCGACCACCTTATACCAAAGATAAATAGTCTCATTATATACTTTTCCTTTTTATTAAGTGTTTTGAATTATGACTATATCTTCTTCATAGGGCCAGGTAAATAAAACTCCCTATGCATGAAAAATTGCTGAAATGTCTCTTAATGGGGCAATTGCCCTAGCTTTTTTTCCAAAAAAAGGGAAAGGAGGGAGAGGGGTGTAATTGCCACAAGGGGATAATTACCATAAAGGATGACAATTTTCTTTAAGACTTGGGTAAAATTGTTTATGGCTTTTCTTTCTATTTCACTTTATGTTTATCTTCATTCGGGTGATGGACCGGACGTGTCGATCACTTGAACTATGAGTATTATTGTTGTGAAAAAAATTAGGATTTCAAACTCTAAAAATAATGTATATGCAACACATTTTTTAGCTTCGAATTTCAAAGTCGGTAGTAGAAATTGATTTTAAAAGCCCAAAGTATTTTCCGAATGATGTTTCAAGGTGAGGCTTTACTTTTTTTTTTTCAAAAAGCATAGGCCTTATAGAAATTGCATCCTACTTAAAGGAAAACGTTTAAAAAAGGGCTTAGGCATTATGGCAAAAAGTAAAGCCCAAAGCTGACCAGAACCCGGTCTAGGTCGGGTCCAAGTCATTTGGACCGAGGCTTGGGTTTTGAAATGAAAGATAAAAACTTAATTTTACATGTGAACAATATATATATTGTCTATATTGTATACTAGGATCAAGTCGACCTCGACCCACACCCAACCTAACCCGATAGGGTCCAAGCCGAACCAAGACCCCACCAAACCCAAGTCGGGTCCAAGTTATTTGGACCCAGACCCAAACCCGACAGGTTGACCCGACCGGATTGCGACTCTTAACAACTTGAGGCCTAGGTTTTAGGAACGGGCTACCGGCCCATTGCCACGGCGTTTGCGTTCTCTTAAAATATCACCTAGTGATCACAACCATTTTGTAAGAGTGTTTACTCCTCAAATAATACTTTCCCATCACATTTGATTTTGGGATGTAGTTTCTACAAGGCTTGGTCTTTATGAGCAAAAATAAAATTAAAAAACAAGGGAAGCCTCACCTTTAAACCTTGTCAGGGAAACAATTTGGGCATATGATGGTTCTAAACTCAATTTATGCTACTGACTATTAGATTTGAAGCTCAAAAAAAAGTATAGATCTTGCAAATCTATGAACATTTGGAAATGGATAGTTTAGATAATATTTCCTTTTTGTTTTTCACAACCATGATAATCATGGTTGAGATGATCGATTTAAAAGTTTTATATTTAAAACTTATAAAAAATTCTTTTATATTTAAAAATATAATATATATTTTTATTTAAATACCACATACATAAACTTATGATATATGCAATGGGAGAGCGTATGGTGTTCCTCATTTTAGAGAACAATTTGTATTACTGATTATGAAATTTGCACCTCAAAAAATAGTACAGGTCTAGCATATTCGCGAACACTTGAAAATAGACATTCTAGATAATATGTTATAATATAAACTATTTTTAGGGCTTCTAATCCTATTTCTTTTTCACAACCATAATGGTCGAAGTTAAGATGATCAATTTGAAGATTTTCCAACACCAGAACTGCAATTTCTCATGAGTTTTGAGGTGAAGCTTTACTTATTTTGATAGGTTTACCGGTCGCAAACAACTCTACATTCGATCCTATCTAGTTTTGGCCTAGTTTAAAATATTGTGTATAAGTATCATATGTTGGGTTTTTGTGGCCATTAAAGGTCTATGAGAGTACCTAATAAATACTTGATATAGTGGAATAATGAGCTCTAGTGGGAGTGTAGTCTAGAGGGACCAAGAGATTGTGGTCTAGAGGGACCAAGAGATTATGGGCCAGAGGAACCGAGATACGTAACTATTATTTGTCGATACTCAGATTTGGATTTACGTACTAGGCTAGTCGAGTTGGAAAACCTTTAATTACTTGGGCTGAATGCACAACCGATGAAGGTTAACAAGGTCATCCTTTAATGAGGTCGGAGTTGCCCAGGATAGAGAACCAAGAGACTGTATAACCATTGTGTCTGATGATAGGTCTATAAAGACAACGACACTAAAGCCTCATCTTTGAAGCATCACATGACATGTACATATGACAGATGTATTAAGAAAGTGAATCACAATTGAAGGTGATGCATGTACATGTGTGAGATATTATAGAGCTATGGTTGCATCAGGTCAGTAAAATTATGGATTTGTCTCTAGGGGAGAACCGTAATATAATATTGGACTTGTCTTTAGGGGAGAACCTGTAATCTACAGACTGATATTGTGTCCCTTCGCCTATTGAATAGCTTTAGTGGCACAATCATGAACTCTTGTGATGGTTAGTGGGCCATGGGAACCGCTGGGTCAATTTGAGAAACGATTGGCTTTAGTGGCCCAATCATGAACTCCTGTGATGGTATGTGGGTCATGGGAAACCCTTGAGTCAGTTTGAGAAAGTGCATGCAGACTATAATCTGCAGTAGAATATGAAGTGCTTCAACAATTTTACAGTTCATTGACCTAGTTGGATCCAATTCCAACCATAATTATTTAAAATTAATTATTGCGATGCTAAATTAATTATTTGAATTTTTAAAAGCCCCTGAATATTTTATTTTCACAAAATGAGTTCATATATCTTCTGACAATCTTCTTTATGGTTTGCAGTATTATGTTTTCTTGTTCCCATGAGTAGTATATGCTTCATGATCCTAATATCAAGTTTATGCAATTTTATTTGTGTAATAGAATTATTAAAGAGGTAACAAGTAAGAGTCTTTGGGATTCTTTGTATTTTATTGTTTCTCACTATGTATTTGAACATCTATGCGTAATCCGGGTGGTGAAAATAAAGAAAAGAAATAAAAAAATTTACACTTGCCCTGTTACATAGTCCAACTTTCATCACACAGCCCAAAGATAGACATGAACACAGCCCATCTGATTTTCTAGCCTAGTCAGACTAGGCATGGACCTCAATGATGCAAATTCCAAAATAACATAAAGGAAATCAAAGAACAAACATCTTACTTGTACATATAATTAGAAGCTAACAAGCCTAACTTCTATAGTTACCAACATTCCACGAATCCAACTCGGTTCTCAATTAACGTAGTTTTGAATAAGATTTAACTGTGAATCAGAATCCTTATTACGACCTCTGTTTATAGACTAAACTTGAACATCAAGAAAACTCTAATTCTGTTGTAAAATAAATTATTGACTAAATTATAAAAGAATGAAACTTTTATCCTTAATGAAAATGAAAAAGTATAAGGTTACAGCCTTGTATAGACTTCTCAACTGGCTGCGGTTTCAGCTAAATTTTGCTAAAAGATGTAGATCTAGTGCTCGAAACCCATATGATGGCCTGAAAATCTGTTTTTAAGCCTTAAATATGAAACCTAGAGCTGCAAAAATAGTATATATTGAATTTTTAAAAAACAAAATGGACAATTTTGATAATGTGTTATAAGTGTACTGTTTAGTACTTGATAGTACTTGAGATCCTTTTATTTTCATTTCCAAATACCTCGGGGTCGAGATGGTCAATTGTAATGAGATCCTTTTATTTTCATTTCCAAACACCTCGGGGTCGAGATGATCAATTATAAAGCTTTTTTATGTCAGAAACAATCTTTTGAGATAGATTGGTTAGGTGCACCTTATTTCTACATTATAAGGTCAACCCCTTCCATAAACGTTTTCCTTCTCAATTTGGAAACAACTTCCAAGTTACTCCAGGTCGAAATGGCAACAATGACGCAGTTTTCGAAATAGCATCTGGTGCGCTATGATGCCAAATTTTGTCGTTTGGGTTTCTCGCCCAGCAGACTAAGCTGAAAAAACACACTTAAAAGGCCCGAACATAAACTACATATTTGTTACGCAAATTCAGCTTGTGTAGCTGACATTATTGGGGCCGAGCCCAGACTACAAGGTCTGGTTCAATTTCCTTGCTACGGTCAGGAAAATCTTCGGCCCTGCTTGGGCCAAGGCTGGTTTGACCTGTGCTCAGCGTAAGGTTGGCAATAAGCTCAGGTCAACCTGACGACCCGGTAGGTCGAACCCACCTAGGTTTGGGTCCGTGTCTAAGTTTTGAACTTGGTGGGTTGGGTCTGGGTCTAAAACCTTGGACCTGAGTTGGATCCGGGAACAGGTCGACCTTACCTAAATCTGACCCGAACGGCAAACATATCTACGAGCGCGCGCCCACACACACACACACACACACACACACACACACATATATATATATATAGGGAGAGTCTAAGGTCAGCCCGTTAACTTACAGCTATGGTAAGCATTCAATGGTACAAATTGAATCTGAGTCGGTCTAATAATCACGTTTACATTTTGTATTTGAATTTAAATTTTTTTTTTTTACAAATCCAATTCACTTTAAATCTTGAGCATCTGCTATTGAAAAATAGGAAAACCTAGTATAAATATTACAAAAATAATTTTAAAAATTGACTAAAATACAACTAAATTTATAGGGGTATTTTGGTCAATCTATTTTTACGAATAAGTATTTAGTATTTTAGGTGTGTCTTGATAAGAAGAGTAGGTGCTCCAAATTTTAAGTGATTTAAATTTGTTGAAAAAAATTAAAATCAAATATGACTCACAATCATGACCATGAGATTGGCGAAGATTCATTATTCAATCTCCTACTAGCTCAAGATCTTTTCCTATATATTTATAAATAATTTCAAAAAAATTTATGGTTATCTTTTAGAAAAGCATAGGAGATTGTGAATCCATTTATATCTTAGAGGAGTTGGTCTTTAGCTAGGAGATATTTATTTTTTTACAAAAGAAAAAGATTATGGAAACGTGGGTATAAGTTTTTTTTAGATCCGTTCTTGTGTATAGTTTTTTTAAGGAAAATAGGAGGTTACTGATTTTAGGCTTAAAGATGGCTATCTCTTGTATTAGTTGGGAGTATAAGTGTTTATCTTTAGTTTATAGAAAATATATTTTATTTTATATTTTAAAAAGAGTGATAAATTTTTTAGTTGGGTTGAAACTAGAGAAGATAATGAGCTATGCAGGTACAAAAAATGAAGTAGGGAGTTGTAATTATCTTTTAAGAAGTTCAATAGAAGAAAATGGAAAGAATCAAATTACAGATTTATTTTGGTTAATTATCAAATTTTATTTTTGAATGGATATTTTAGGAGGTCTAGAATGACATACTATGTTCCCCTATCATAGAGGCGCGTGAGGTAATGGAAAGGAAGAGGTAGTTATCTTCTTAGTTATGGCAAAGGAACAAAAAATTCTATTTTCTTTGTAAAATGGGGTGGGTAAAAGTTGGGTCATAATATTAGTTAGGTTTATTTGTTATAGGTTTTTTTTGAAAGAAATTGATGAAATAAAGAGTTTTCTCTGCCTTTGCTTATGGGTTAATGCGCGAGAGTCGATAGTTTTTATACTCGGTGAATTTGTCGTCCGGCTCCCCTTGACATCTACAAAAGTTCGAAACCGCGTATGGACGATTCCATTTAGAGGCCGGTTTTTGTACCCACGCGATCTCTCTTTCTAAAATATCACTTTCTCTCACTAGGCTGCACCGGCCTGCCGCATGGACCCAGAGCCTTCCAAGCGATAACATCTCCCCTCCCATGGACCCAGAGCCTTCCAAGTGATAACATCTCGCCTCCCATGGACCCATCTCCATTGGACTTAGTCTCCGTTTCAACTCTACTCCATATAAACCCAAGCACCAAACCCACACCTCAAATCCCCTTCATTTCCAGAGGAGCAATGGATCCGAGAATATCCCTTTGGAGAAGCACTACCATCTTGTGTGCCATTTTTTTGCTCCATGGGGCTTCTGCCTCTCGCCCTCACCACCACCATTCTTCTTCTCCAACCAAGGCAGTGAAGCAGCAGCTCGAAACTTATATAATTCATGTGAGGCAACCAGAGAGCGGAATTTCCAGCTCTCTAGAGAGAGAAAGCTGGTACAAATCCTTCTTTCCGAAAACTCTCACATCAAGCTCCGCAACTGAATCAAGAATGGTTTATGCCTACAACAAAGTCATTGATGGCTTTGCAGCAAGGCTCACAACTGAAGAAGTAGAATCCATGAAAGCCAAAGATGGGTTCCTCCATGCCTACCCCGATAAGCTTCTTCGACTTCAAACCACGCGCACGCCTCAATTCTTAGGGCTCAGCCCGAACCGGGGGGTCTGGCCGGATGCTGGGTTTGGCAGTGGCACCATTGTTGGTGTCCTAGATGGGGGTATATGGCCGGAGCACCCGTCTCTTGACCCCAGGGGCATGCCACCGCCACCGGCTAAGTGGAAAGGTATCTGTGTTGATGCCGGGGAAGACTTCAACTCATCGAACTGCAACAACAAGCTCATTGGGGCTCAACTCTTTAATGCTGGTGCCAAGGCCATGCTTGGAGAGGCCGCTGCTGAGCAGCCTGGGCTGAACTCTCCGAGAGACATGGATGGGCACGGCACGCATACGGCAACAACTGCGACGGGCGGGTTCGTGCCTCATGCGGAGGTACTTGGCAATGCTGAGGGCACTGCTGTAGGCATGGCACCGCAAGCGCACTTGGCTATTTATAAGGTGTGTTTCGGTGAGACATGTGCAGACTCTGATATACTGGCGGCTCTCGACCAGGCGGTCGAGGATGGTGTCGATGTGCTCTCGCTCTCACTCGGTGGTGAGTCCACCAGGTTCTTTGAGGATGTTGTGGCAATTGGCGGCTTCACCGCGGTGCAGAAGGGAATCTTTATGAGCTGCGCAGCTGCGAACTCCGGGCCACTACACTCGACTCTGGTGAATGAGGCACCCTGGGTGCTGACTGTGGGAGCGAGTACACTTGACCGAGAAATCATAGCCGATGTGAAGCTCGGAAATGGCCGCATCTTCATCGGTGAATCCCTTTTCCAGCCAAAGTTCTTCAAGCCAACTCTGCTGCCTCTTGTGTACCCCGGTGCGAGCGGGAACCTCAGCGCTGCACAGTGTGCTGAAGGTGCCCTAGACCCTAGCCAAGTCTCCGGCAAGGTGGTGTTTTGCGAGAGAGGGGGCGGCATAGGCCGGGTTCAGAAGGGTGAGAATGTCTTACAAGCCGGGGGCGTGGCCATGATACTTATGAACGACGAGCTCAATGCCTTCAGCCTCATCGCCGACACCCATGTTTTGCCGGCATCTCAGGTTAGCTTTCAGGACGGGGACACGATGAAGGCCTACATTAACTCGACTCAATACCCCACGGCCACGATTCTCTTCAAGGGCACTGTGTTCAGGGACACTGCTTCCCCTGCTGTCGCCGGCTTCTCATCCAGAGGACCCAGTGTCGAGAGTCCCGGAATACTAAAGCCAGACATCATCGGCCCTGGTGTGAGCATCCTGGCCGGCTGGCCCTTAAACTTGAGCCCTTCTGGCTTGCTGAACGACACCAGAAGAGTAGTTTTCAACGTGATCTCCGGCACATCCATGTCGACCCCCCACCTAAGTGGGCTGGCTGCATTGCTCAAGAGCACGCACCCTGACTGGTCCCCCGCCGCCCTAAAATCGGCAATGATGACCACCGCAAACCCATACGACACCGAGGGGAAGCCCATAACCGATGAGACCCAAGGCCCAGCCGACATCTTCGCCACTGGCGCCGGGCACGTGAACCCCACCAAAGCCACCGACCCCGGCCTCATCTACGACCTCAGTGCCGGCGACTACATACCCTATTTGTGCGGGCTAGGGTACACCGAGGCCCAAATCCAAGCCATTGTTAGGAGCCATTTCAAGTGCTCAAACCAAACCAGCATCTCTGAGGGAGACTTAAACTACCCATCTATCTCTGCAGTCTTCTCTCCAACAGGGCCTTCTTCTTTTACCTTTAAAAGGACAGTAACCAATGTTGGGGCCAAGTATTCTACTTATGAGGTGGAGGTGGTGGAACCTCAAGGAGTGAAAGTGGAGGTGAAGCCCAAAAAGCTTTACTTTAAGAAAATGAATGAGAAGCAAACATTTGAAGTTGTGTTGTGTAGCTATGGGGCTGGATCCATGCCCTTTTCTCAAGGCCACATAAAGTGGTACTCTGGGTCCAAGTATGAGGTGAGGAGCCCCATTGCTATAGCCTTCAATGAGTGAACTCTAGTAAAAGAGAGAATTTGATGCTTTGTATTGCTTAGCCATGGAATCGTGGCGTTTTATGACATGGAGTGCATTGTTAAATTAACCTGTTGTCCTGTAACCATATCTTTCTTGATGAGTTTAATTTCAAATTTCATTTTTCGAGGACCTTAAAATTTTAGGTAAAATAAGAAATGTTCCACTTATATTTGGAAATTACAAAGGAGGTTGATCAACTCGTTTTTTTTTTTTTTCTAAATTGGCTCTCAATCAACCAGAATTTTAATTTTTTACTTTTTTGTTTTTTTTGTGTTTTGTTAGTAGAGCAGTGCCTTAAACCTTGGTGCCCTACCCTACTAATGAAAAACTTAAAAAGAATCGAAAAATAATAATCAAATTTTGGATTGACCGATGGGCAATTTTGTAAAATAAAAAAAGTGGGTTGACCTACTTTCTTTGTAATTTCTACCTATAAAATGAGCATTTTGTATTTTACCTAAAATTTTACGGTCGGTACTTAAATCACTCTTTCATTTTGTATAACGGTTGTTTTAGGATTGGTTTATTTTGTATCGCGTGCTGCTTTAGTGGACATCTATTTTGTCCATGTGGCCTATCCCAATTCTCGGGCCATATTTTGTGATCCAAGCCCTAATTTTTGAGACCCGACCACAGCTCTAAATAAAAAAAGGACCCAGTTTCTATGCGGCCAATCCGCATATGTAGAATTGTTGGCCTATTAGTAAATCTATTTTTGAGATGAATTTTTTGGATTTAATTTTTAAAGACATTTAATCTCTAACAGGGAAATTATGAATATAAAAAATAAATAAATTCTAAAAGCTAGAAATAATAATTCTAATAAAAAAATATTTGGATCGTTAGTTTCCATTGGTTTTTGATGGAGCACCTACTAGCATCCATCTTTAAAATGGATGGTTTACATTGTTTTGACCACATATGTAGTCATGCGATCCAGCCTGTAACAATTTTCAAAAATAAAAAGTAACACTAGAAAGTAAAAAGAAACGAAGCAATGTTACAACAAAGACCATAACCAACCACTGTTGTTTTGGTGTTAGCAAGTGAAACAAGGACTCATAAAACCATCGAGTCAATCCGGAACCGCCCAAGTCAACTATGAACTAGTTGGGTAGTAGGGTGATCCTTTCTCGGACCCGGCTAGTTGCCCGATATAATCTTTTATGCAAAAAAACAAGGAAAAAAAAAAAACAAAGGATTTTTTAAAAAAAGTTATAGATTATCCCATTTTCAAATTTTTACACATCCTACCCTCAATACGTTTTCTATTATATAGCAAATAACATTATTTTTTCTTGTATTTACCCCCACTTAAATAGTCTAACATTATTTTTTCTTGTATTTACCTCCACTTAAATAGTCAACGCATTTTGAGACCAAAATGCCATTTTTCTCTCTCTCTCTTCCCTTTTCTAACATATTTTTTTATATTTTTTTCTCAAACTCTCTCTATCTAATAACCAAAAAAAACCTCACTCACCCGTCCTCTATCTTTCTCTCTCCGCCCATTTCTCTCTATATTTCTCTTTTTCTCTCTACCCTCCCTTATTCTTTCTCTCTTTACCCTCCCTCATTCTTTCTCTACCCTCCCGCACCATTTCTCCTTATATCTATCTTTCTCTCTCTACCCTGTCTCACTCTCTTATCTTTTTTTCTCTTTCTACCCTCCCTTATTCTTTCTCTCTCTACCACTCACATATCTATAATGCGGTCCGGCACAAAAACATGTCAAACCGCAAAACAATTTCAATCCAGCACAAAAACGTGTCGGACAACTTTTACATGACCATAATGCAGTCCGACACATTTTTGCACCAAACTGAAATTTTTTTTGTGGTAGAGAGAGAAAGAGAAGGAGGGCAGAGAGAGAAAGAGAAATGGGTAGAGAGAAAGAGAAAGAGGATTGGTGGAGAGAGGTAGAGACAGAAGTAAGAGAGGGTCACTTATCTAATAAGGACAAAGGAGATAAAAAAGGGAAAGAGAGGGAAAAGGGGCATTTTGGTCTCAAAATGCTTTGACTATTTGACTGAGAATAAATACAAGGGAAAATTACATAAACCCTCCTAAATATAACGGTTCATTCAGCTTACCCCCTACTTAAGCTTTCCTAACAACTTTTTCTCAAAAACTATGTTTCCTAGTAAATATCCCCTCAATACAAAAAGTGAACTGTTTTTTTATGAAGATACCATTCCTGTATTTTAAAAAGTCATTTTCGGGTCCAATAAAACGAAATTACCGGATCAAATTTCTATAACGCCGGAGCGCCCCTCCAACAAAAAAAATCCCTGACTGCAATAAACGAACGTCGGACTAGCCTCCCTAACCATTAGACTGCCCCTCAGAATGCTGGACTAGGGCAGTTCCAGTGAGATGAAACGCTGGAGTGCCCCATGAAAATGCCGGATTGCCCTTCCTAATTGCCGGACTGTAGCATATGAACGCCGGACTGGCACCCTAACCGCCGGACTACCCCTCAGAACACCAGACCGAGGCAGTTCCAGTAAGATGAAACGTCGGAGTGCCCCATAAAAACGCCGGATTACCCTTCCTAATCGCAAGACCGCAATATACAAATGTCGAACTAGTAACAGCAAGTAAATCATGAAGAGAGAGAGAACGCTAATGAAGAAAGTGAGCGTAGAAATAGGTGGGTAAATCATGAAGAGAGAGAGAGAGCGCCAGTGAAGAGAGAGAGCACCAGTGAAGAGAGAGAGAGCAAGAGTAGAAATAGGTTCGTCGGTAAGGGAGGGGTAGCATTGTCTTATAATTCTTTTTTTTTAAGTGGGGGGATATTTGCTAGGAAATATGGGTTTTAAAAAAAAGTAGTGAGGAAAGTTTAGGTGGGGGTAAGTTGAATGAATAGTTGATTTTGGAGGGTTTATGTAATTTTTCCTAAATATAAAGAAAAATAGTATTAGAGTTTAGGGTATAATACAAAAAGTATTGGAAGGTAGGATGTGTAGAAAGTTGAAATTGGGGGTATCTATAATTTTCCCCAGTTTTTATGCTTTTTTTTATCATCAAGTATTTTTAACTTTTTTCATCCAAAATCAATCTTTCAACACCTTTTTTTTTTCCCAAAACTATTTCATTGGATTGATCTGAGATTTTAACAAGGATTTCTAATAAATAAATAAAAAACCATATTTTTATTTTTTATTTTTTCAGGTAATTTAGTGGGTAAGATAAGCCCCTGCCCATTTTCTTCAAATAGATCAAAGAGTTACATTTTTTGAAGATGTCAATTGGTGGCATCAGCACGATTAACAACCACAACGTGCTAACAAGGTATGGGGATGTTATCACAATTTCTTTTCTAAAATAATTAATTTTTGAATCTATTGGTGAGAATGAAGGTATTCCTAGCAACATCTTGCAGGCCCCTGCCTGCATCAAATTGGTATCAGAGTTAGTTCCTTTTGAGCACCCTAGACCTTGCAATTGTGTGCAGTGGCTGCTCAAGATAAGAGTCCCAAGGTTGATTAACAAGACTCAATGTTTTAGGACTCATCCGAGTAACTTGGCCTATGGCCAAGGCAAGTTCCAAAGGCCAACTTAGCCCTGTTGAAAATTATTGATAATACCAAATTTTAAAACAAATCTTACTTAAGGCTATATTTGGTTGCACTCAAATTTCTAGATATTTTTGGATTTTTTGTAATTCAAATAAGTTTCAATATTTAAAAATTAAATGTATGTTTAACAACCTAAATCACCTCCCAAAATACTTAGATATGGGTGTGGTTTCTATAAGGTTGCAACCTTAAACAATCCAATTAAGGTGAACCTCCAAATTTTATCATAACATGTAATTTTGGTGTAAAAAATTCTTAGGATTATCTCAAAATCTATTTTTATATCTAATTATAAAATTTTAAACTTTAAAAATGGTTAAAATTAAGTAGATCTATAAACATATAAATTTTTTTAAAAACGGACGATCTAGATAATGTGTTGTAAGATGCATTATTTATGGGACTCAAAATCTTTTTTTTTTTTCATAGTCATACATCTCATTGTCGAGATGATCAATTAGAGAGTTTTTCAACATTAAAACAACCTTTTCCAATGTATTTTTAAAGTGCATCTGTAATTCTACATTTTAAGG
>NW_006500346.1:2916780-2934779 GCF_000471905.2 Amborella trichopoda | reverse complement strand
TGAGAGAGATGATGATTCTGAGGCCACCCTATCCCAGCCATATTATTCACATATCGAGTCCCAACAGCAACAGTGTACGGATGAGCACGACAGTGCAGGTGAGCATGAAGGATGGACAAGCTTCGGGGATTTTAGATTGGGAACACAACAAAACACTAACACTCAGGGATTTGGGAATAGTCAGACGCCTGCTAATATCGATGATTCGTTTTTAGATCGAATCAATGAATTGTTAAATGAATTTAATCAATGGTACCAGCGTGACCAAGAAGAACAATAACGTCGTCTATCATTTTATTTTTAGATCATATGTTACTAATTTTATGCTTTATTGTGGTCCATGTATGTTGATATACTTATTCCATGATAATTATATGTTTATCTTTTTGTGTGATGTAAATTAAATGCTGAATGGCGGTTCATGCAGGGAAAGAACATATCAATATTCGCATATTCATTCAAAAACATGAAAATTCTTAATGGAGTACCCTCATTTCTTATTGAATTCCTAAAAAACAATATTTATAATGAATATTAATAATTTTTTCGAATTTTTATTAAACTTTATTCTGACCGATTCACCCGATTCTCGATCAGGATCGCCGATTCGCCGATCCGGATCGATTTTTTGAAAACCCTATCCGGGTCACTGATCCGTTTTTTAAACCATTGATGGGGACTTTAAGATTCCCTTTAATGCCTGGTTGTCGTCTCTTGATGTGGGTCTCAACCTGTTCAGCTGGTAACTTTTTCACTGTTATTTAATCTCCAAGATTTCGAATGGTTCTCACACACTCCTTGATCCCTCTGTCTCTCTCTCTCTCTCTCTCTCTCTCTAGAAAACGAGCCACACACTTAACCATGGAGCCACCAGCCAGGCCATGGCTAGCCCAACCAAGGCTCGAAATTGGCCACACCAACGCCCTCGTGCTCGTCGCCCTCACTCTAATCGCCACCATTTACGCCATCGCAAAGAGGAAGCAACGCCTGCCTCCAGGACCACGAGGGTGGCCTCTCCTCGGCAACCTCCCCTCTCTTGACCCCAACCTCCATGAGTGCTTCGCCTCTCTCTCGAAGCGCCATGGCCCCCTCATGAGCCTCCGCTTGGGCACCAAGCTCGCTGTCGTGATCAGCTCGCCGGAACTCGCCCGCGAGGTCTTGAAGGACCATGATGTCACGTTCGCGAACCGGGATGTGCCGGCAGCAGCGCTGCGCATCGCCTACGGCGGATCGGACATCGTGTGGACGCCGCACGGCCCTCTCTGGCGCTTGCTCCGCAAGGTGCGATGAAAAAATGTGTTCTTCTTTTAAAATAAATTTCTCAACATTGGCATAGAGTTCATGACCGACCCGATCCATTTCCATTTTAATGGTAACGGGCGTTACAGGGGTAAACGGTAGTTCAACTAAAAATTGATAAGAACGGGAAAAAAGATGGGAAGATAACGGACAAGGTAATAGAGAAATATTTAGAAAGGGGACGGTGTTTTATAAACATAGCCTTATCCAGCCACTTCAAATTTTGTTATAAAGGGTTGTTTCAGTGTTGACAAAGAAGGAAAATCATATGAGGTAAATATGATCCATCTTGCAATATTTTTGTCATAAATTATTTTCAAGTCTTTGGAAATATTCAAGATCTAGACTAATTCGAAGTTTCAAATTTCACAAGGACGAAATTGAATTTACAATGCACCACAAGTTCTTTTTCGGACTGAATTCACTTTTCTAGAGGAGTTTTGAAAGGTAACATTGCAAATCCTTTTTTTAAAAAATCGGATAGATTTTTAAAACACACTCTACGCCGTCCAATTTGACATTTAATGATAAATAACAATTGTGACCTCTTTTTAAAAAAGATAAATAATCTTACAATATACAATCCCTTTTCCATAAAAAGAATCCTTCCTTTTGCTAATATACCTTATTTTATTGCAACTTAATCATTGTTTTACTAGTTAGAATGGAATCGAATGTAAAGGACAAAAAGCCATTGTAAAAGACAAATAATAGTCATTATTTTCTCGAGGAATCATTTTTAACAACCGTTAGCGATATAATAGCCATTATTTTCCATCATAGCGGCTGTTCTTATGACATCGAAAGTGGTTCTTCCACTAAAAATTGCTATGACGACCATATTGTCGTATTATATATTTTTCTTGTTGACAAAATGAGATTATTGATAATGTTATACCTTTTTTTTCTGGTTGAGATAATGTTATCGATATTATCAAATAATAGTAGATAATAATTGGAAGTAAAAATAATAATTGATGACACATAGGTCACCTTCCCTGAAAGCATACTTTCATATATCATTCAATATTTTAGATTTATATGATTTAGTCGTGTTCATTATTTATCTTCCAAAGTTTATTATTGAGTTCTTTGGACGAAAATGCCCTTTTCTTGGGGGTGCACTAGGTGTGGCATAGTATATTAGCAATCCGGCAGTAGGTGTATTGATCTCGGTTCGGCAAGTGAAATTTTACTCCGGAAATATGTACAGTCGGTCTGGGAGTAAGTGTACAAGCAATGGTTGTGTGAGAAATTGTTTTTGTGACGACAGCCAATCCGACAAGTATATGTTCCAGACCATATTTAGCCATTGAACGTCCTACAAGGATGTAACATCATCATGTACGAAAAAATGGTATTTGTTATAAAAATTAGATTTGGAGTACAAGTTGTGGAAAAAAAAAAAAGTAATTAAGGGAGGTTGTCTAGAAAGTCTACCTTGAGGAGTTTTTTGTAATTTTTCCTTTCTTATTAGTTTAGTAGGATTTGTTATATAGTTTAGGAAACATATAAAACGAAATCATTTATCTTTGGTACAAAGTGGTCACATTAATCTTGACCATTGGATGTGAAACTCGGTGGCTACAATTATTTTGTTGACCAAATTCAAACTTCAAAAGAAGTTTTTTCAAATTGTGACACATCCAAACTATCAAATTTCACATTGGATGGTTGTAAGTAATTGTGACCGCCTTTTATCAAAATAAATGACCTCATTGTATAAAATCCCTATAGTTTACACATCTCAAATAACTTTAGGATGTATGTACTCTACCAATAGGGAGGGTAATGGGCTTGGCCAGCCCACGTCCAAGGCTGACCGTAAACTATGCAAGGTAGCCCTGGTCCAAAAATTCAATTTCCGATTGGACCGTACCTGGCCTGAACTTCGCCCTAAACTAGTCCCGAACCTGAAATCCCACTGTACGACCCGGGCCCATAAGCAGCCCAATCTACCGCCTAGTTCTTGTTATAGAAAACGTTCTATTCATTTCCCCTAGATAACCATATAAAATATTAAAAAAAATTGAACTTAGGCAACGAACTGACCTAAAAACTTATTTTATTCATAATTTCTGATCATCTTTGACTAAAATATCCCATGGAGAAGTGCATATGAGCGCATGGAAATTTCTCACAAAAACTTTAACAGCACACCATTCATCCCAGGGACCATCTGATGTCAACAACGGCTGGCTAGGATTTTTTTTAGTTTTTTTTTTTTTTTTTTTCAGTTGTGCTATCAGTTTGATGTTTCAAATATCGAAGAACTTAATTTTTATTTTTAAATTTTTTTGACATTTGTGGCATTTTCTGATGTTCAATATATCGAACCACCCAATTTGTAGGGTGGTACGGTAATCGCAACATCAAATGACCCTACATTTTTTGCCCAATGTTGTTTATAGGGTAACCTGATGTATAAATATCAGACCACCCTTTTCATAGTTTTAAAATATTTTTACAATCCGAGTTTTTTAACATCGAACTACTTTTGACCTACATTTTTTCCCAAAGTATATGCTGACCCATGTTCGAAAGCTCAAATAGCTAAAAATAGAAAAAATTATGAAAAATAGTGGTTCGATGTTTATAATATCAGATAACCCTATAAAGAAGGATGGGCCAAAAAAAATGTAGGGAATTGAATGTTACAGTAATTAGACAACCTAAAAATGGGTTGGTTCAACATTTTAGATATCGGACCACTCCACAAATATAAAAATAAATAAATGATTCCATGTTTGAAACATCGAACCGGTGGAAAAAATGAAGGAGTAGGGCTTACAAATAAATTGCCAAACTTATGGACCAAAGGATAAATTCGATAATTTTACCCAAAGATGGAAAGTGATTCCAAGCCGTCCGTGAATTAAATTGCCCACCAACTGTTCTCGGTTGAACCAAGCGATTCCGATTCGATCCAACAACTTTTTAACTAACATTATACAATAAGACCATTTACTTTCAGTATATCAAAGTCACAACTACTGTTGACTATTGGATGTGAAATTGGCTAATTGGGGATGTACGATTGATTAGATACAAAGTCCGAAATAAAATTTTTAAAACATTGTAACACATTTTAAATCGTCGAAATTTATATCTAATCGCTTGGACTAATTTTGACCACCTTATATGAAAAGTAAACGGCAGTAATACAATGTCTTTTAAAAAATATTGGGATGCGTCAATACTTTGCTCAAACCTTTAAAGCGCTCATACGTATCCAAAATCTTATTCCCAAATAATTTTCACGATAAATTAGAATGGGTGGCAATGGCCCTGGCCGCCCTGGGCCCTGGGCCCAAGCCCGTCCAGCTATGATTGGGCCAAAAAGACTTTGGCCTAGGCCCGACTCTAGCCCTATTAGGGCCGGATCAGGCCAAATAAAATTCAAAATAAAGCGAAAAAAAAGAGATCGTCGGGCTGGGCCTGCCTTGACCTAGGCCAAGCCCTTGGGCAATATTTTGTGGGCAAGGCTCTAGTTTTTCAAGGTCGGGCTACTCGGCCCATTGCCACCCTTATAAATCACATTGATTTTCTTGATTATTCTGACCAGGTATGTGTGCGCGAGCTACTGAACTCTACCATTCTCGACTCGCTCTACACACTACGAAGGCGCCAGACCCGAGCCACTGTGCGCGAGATGCTGCACAAAGCAGGCACACCAGTCAATGTGGGCGCGCACATGTTCTTAACTGCGCTCAACATAATAACAAACATGTTATGGGGAAAAGACTCGGGTGATCAAGATGACTGGGCTAAGGCGGTCGAGTTTAGGAGACTCGTTGGGGAGATAACCGAGTTGTTGGGGAGGCCTAATGTCTCGGATTTGTTGCCATTGTTGAGGCCATTGGATTTACAAGGGATTGAGAAGAAGATGGGAGGTTTGTTTGTGAGGTTTGATGGGATATTTAATGAGATAATTGAGCAGAGGATGAAGGATGGGGGAAAGGAAGGTTCTCATGATTTTCTTAACTATCTATTGGACCTCAAGGATAAGGGGGACCCCAAGACACCATTAACCATGACACACATTAAGGCCTTACTAATGGTACATTCTCCTACCTCAAATAATGAAACCTGGGATAAAAAAGATAACTTTATTATAATACATCGAATTTATCTATTTAATATTTTGTTTATTCTCAACTACTCCAACTCATGATCCAATGTATAGTGACTCGCCCGAATCGACACGGACTCGGGCTAGCCCTATTGGCGAGGCTGAGTTTTTCAAGTTGGATGTACAAATCGGGGAAAGAAAAAAAATAAAAAAATTCTAAAATAACTAAAAAGTATTAGATTGAATTTTTAAATCCATTTGAATAAGATTTTGATGTATTTGGCAAATATTGGTTAATGTATTTGGTCATGATCATCATTTTATATTTTCACTTTTTTTAGAATTTTTAAAACGTCTCAAATTGTAAATTAGTTTTTTCATATCCATTTTGCTCTACAATTATAAGCTTATGTCGAATTTTTAATGTTGTTTAGGTTTCAATTTTACTCTTATTACAATTTTTTATTTTTCAAATTTTTCTATTTTTTAAATTTTTAAATACCAAAAGGGCTTTGTACTAGACTCCGCTAAGTAACTCGCCTTAACCAAGGGGCAAGTGCTCTGGCAAACATGAGTCCGAGCACACTATCATATGTATTTTGATGGGGTTTTGAAATTAAACAAAAAATACATTCATCATCACAACATAGTGTTTTTCGATTAATTTGATTGGCTACACGAATCCTGGTCCGCCATTTTGCTCTAATGAAAGTTATACCCTTCAATGGAGCCTTAAATTCCCGTATCTTTTTAAACTACTTCCAACCACATCCTTTTGGACCTATCCTTACCCTTTTCAGTCATTCCACACCAACTAGCTCGCACCTCCTAATAGGTGTTGTACTTGGTCGGCGCCACACATGGCCAGCTCACCTAAGTCCCATCTCTCTCATCTTATCGCCTATTGGTACCACACCTAATTTCTTTCGAATGAAAAAAAAAAAAAAATACAATAAATTGTTAAGTAATTCATTTTTTATGTGTATTGTCATAAATTTTTCATTCCAAATTTACTGGGCTGATCTGGTAATCAACCGAGTTGGACAGGTTCAGGAGAGAAATTTTGGGTTAAAAAGAAGTCTTCAAATAGCCTTAGTCTTCCATTCTTATATACACTCTATACTAACCTCTTAAGATGTCTATGTTCTATCTTTGCTTGCCATTATGAATGCATGTGAAAATAAGGCCTCGTCACTCCATATGAACACTTCAGAGAATATCCTAATTCTGCAGATGGGGAAAAGGTTATTTGAAGACATTTTTACATTTTTTAATTTCTGCCAAGGTGTCTGAATACAGGCACACCACTTAGTTGTTTGATGTTTTAGCTTCTTAATCGAATTATATGTAGAGTAGTTAACAAAGAAATTTCGAGTTAAGTATTGTTAAGTGATTTAATATTTGTGGAGCATATGGTTGTCAAAGAGTCAGGCCTGGGTCAAGGCTACAATGGTAGGTTTCGGAGATTGGACCTCATTCATATTTGGCCAATCCAGGCCAGTCAAACCCAAACCTCACCTGCTGGTTACAACTCTAGTAGGTTGCGGCCAGCGGATGATTCAGACAAATTATTCAACTCATTTGAGTAGATAACGATATATTTAAGCTGTGTAAAAATCATCTCAACCTTTGAGTGCTGAGCATAGATGGATGGAAGGGACTACATATACATGTATGCTATGCAATTACTTGTTACTAATGGATCAGAGTGTATAATATATGCCCTCTTGGATTAACACGACTGTTTGGAAATGGGTGCTTTGAAATGGAACAGGACATGGTGGTCGGAGGCACTGATACGACGTCCAACACAGTTGAGTGGGCAATGGCGCACATGCTCGAGAAGCCCGAGATCATGAAGCGGGCTCAAGAAGAGGTAGACCGGGTGGTTGGCACGAGCACAACGGTCGAGGAGTCACATCTTTCTCACTTTGTATACCTAGATGCAATCGTTAAGGAGGTTCTTCGCCTTCACCCTGCCCTGCCCCTACTCGTGCCCCACTGCCCTAGTGCACCATGCACCGTTGGGGGCTACAATGTGCCTACGGGCACTCGTGTTTTCATCAATGTATGGAGCATTCAGAGAGACCCTGCACATTGGGATAGGCCTCTTGAGTTCGACCCCGAGAGGTTTTTGAGAGAGCCCAAATGGGATTTTAGTGGGCGTGATTTTGAGTATTTTCCTTTCGGGTCGGGGCGGCGTATCTGTGCGGGCATAGCCATGGCCAACCGTATGGTCAACTACTCTGTAGCTACTCTTCTTCACTCTTTTGAATGGTGTTTGCCCGAGGGAGAAAAGCTGGACATGGCTGAGAAGTTTGGCATTGTTTTAAAGAAGGCTGTGCCTCTCCTTGCCATCCCAGAGCCGAGGCTAAGTGACCCGGCTCTCTATGAGGAATGAAGTGGCTGAGATCCCACATAATTGAAATGACCTTTCTTCTTTCGCTTCAATGAAATGATTTTCTCTTTTGCTACAATGAAATGATTTTCTTTACGGGAGATCTTTTGACCTTTTTAATGGTTTTGTATGATATTTTAATTACTTAAATGATACTTTCCGAGTTAAAAAATTGTCAGCTCCAAAATATTTTAGAACTTACTTCTTTTTAAGATTTTTATGAACAAACTGGCAATAGAAAGGCAGTGGCTGGTATTTTATCTTTTTTATCGGCCCAGGTCTCTAGTATTTTTGCCTTTTTGGTTAACTAAACAACCTTCCCCATTTACCATTATTAATGCCGAACTAAAAGTGAAAATGACACTATTAAAAGCTATAAAAAAAAGTAAACGCTAGACCCATTGCTTTTCGTACACGAAGGTCACAATTACTCATAGCCATTGAATTTGAAATTAGACGGTTAAATGTGCTATTGACCTGTTAAAAAAAGTTTCTTCTTAAACTTTGCGACACTCTCTTAGCTGCATGATTTCAGATCTAAAGCTCGGAGTGGTTGTCACCTTCTTGAACAAAAAGTACTGCATAAGATACACGATCAAGTTACAAAAGGTAAAACAATTGTTGGGAAAGATCAATGACAGATAAGATTTCCACAATTTGAAAAAGCTTGGGGCATGTCATGTTTACTCACTATGTGTTATCCCTTCTAAAAATAATGGCAGTTATGAATATTGGAAACCCATCATCATGGGAATTAACCAGTGATATCACAGCAATGAGCGTTGTAATTTATTTCAGAGGACCTTCAATCGATTATATGCACCCAGCTGAAGTTTGGAGTACAGAATACTCTCAAGGAAAGGCTATACAGGGGGTGCTGTGAAGGAGACGAAGGAGAACCACATCATCCCAATCGTTGGACGCATTGCACGTCCAAGCTCCATTGTTATTCAAACATATCGACAATTCCACTTATCATTGGAAGCCTAGAGCTCACAAACTAAGATGATCAAATATTTTGAGAAAATGCATAGACATGAAGGCCATGATCAATATGCAGGGTCAACATGGTATGGTAGTGGGCTTCCTGCTCTTCATCCCTCAGTTTAAATTTGAAGAAGCGAATCAAGACTGCAGCCATAACCTTCATCTGAAGGTATGCGAAATCCTTTCCAAGACATATACGGGGCCCACCCTGCAACCCCCACCAAAATCCATAAGCAAACATGAGCAAATGATACCGCATAATGGAAATACATACTAAATCTGTTAAAAGTAAGTTGAAATGGCGAGCCACCCACCCTGGAACCCCCACCAAAATGCAAACGAAAACATTAGCAAATGATATCGCACAGTGGAAATCAATACTAAATCTGTTAGATGTAATTTGAAAATCGCGAGCAATTCGAAATGATCTAAGTTGGCTCAGGATTGGGACCAGCGAAGACTGCAGTTAGAAAAAAAAAGAGGAACAGCAGGAGTCTCCCAAGTTTCTCATATAATATCAATTTTTTATACTTAAAAATGCCCTGGTTGATTAGAATTCACTCGAGCCAGACTCCGGGTTAAGCAACTCTGAGTTAGACAGGGGAGGCTTGCTCAGACCCCCGGCAAGACAGAACCCAAGTCCAAGTTTTCAACACCTGCTAGTGAGATAGTTTCAGTGCAAATTTGTCAGGAGAAAATATCACTCATCCATTCAGAGTTCCTTAGAGCTAGCGTGTAATTTTTATGGATTAGATTCCAAGGGAATGATGTTTTGAGAGGAGTAACCAAGACGCATGAATCACCCCCATGCTTTCACATGGTTCCAAAGTCATTTATTGATTTTCCAGAACAGCTATGCAGTCATTGACCATATTTATATTTGAAAAAACAGTTGGACTGGTGGTTGCTAGCTAACTACTTGAATCTCAATTTGCCAAAGAAAAGAAGCAGAAAGGAAGTTGCATACTTGAAATGCAGGGAATTCGAAAGGTGTCTTGGGCTGGAAAACTCCATTTTGTATCCATCGCTCAGGTCGAAAATGATAAGCATCGTCACCCCAAATGGAAGTCATCCTACCCATGGCATAAGATAGATAGTTCACCATGTCTCCTTTCCTCACTTTGCTGCCGTCTGGGAGAACATCATCGCC
Organism: Amborella trichopoda; assembly: GCF_000471905.2. The sequence goes on along the minus strand of NW_006500346.1, from coordinate 2,924,873 downwards.
AAAAGCAACCTTGGCATTCTGTCATAATCGAAATTAGACATGCAATATTAAATTAGAAAGAGAGAGATGAAAAACTTATTCAGGCAGTTTGTGCTGTCATGTTCCAATTAGGCATACCACTTACCGTTTATGTCAATTGTCAAGGCCATCATCGATGTTTTAACTTCTCATTGTAACCATCAAGAATGTTTGAGTTGGTATTTTGAGTAGTTTCAAATTGAATTTGGAAGTGGGGGCAGCTAATCAGATTAACAAAGCAAAGAAATTCCGGAAAAGAGTTATTCATGCAAAAAAACATGGCAAACACAGTGCGTCTCAAACAAAAGACATGTCAGTAAATGCATATCAAGATTGCCCTATAAGAATGTCTTAAAAGTCCAAACATTGACCATTTGCATATGAGGATCCCTAGAAGCAAGCTAATCTTTACCAAAAAGGGGAGTCTTTGGATCAAATTTTCAACTCACAAGCCAATTCAAGATAACAAAATGCATAATCAGAGAGTGAGAAGTTTACAACAGGTACAGCTGGGTATAATCTGAGAGTCTCAGCGAGCGCAGCATGAAGGAATTGAAGTCTCCCTAGTGCACCCTCTGTTAACGCATCAGCAAAGCCAGACATAGTGACTCCCTCTACATTCCCTTCATTCTTGGTGCATACTGATTCTCTTACTTCTTGGGCTATCTTCTCCTGTATATGGGGGTGCTTGCAAAGCAAGTAGAAGAACCAAGAGAGAGTTCCAGCTGTTGTGTCTCTCCCAGCAATCAAGAAATTCAAGATTATGTCTCTAAGATATTTGTCACTCATCTTCTCGTGGTATTTCTCGCTTTCCACCAAGAATCGAGAAAGAATGTCCTCTTTCCTATGCTTCTCAAGCTGCCAATCAAATGACTACTTGAGTTAATACAAATTTGCAAAAACGATATCAGGAGAACATTAGGATTATCTTAGTTTTGTTAGACAAGAAAACTTGCTTTTGAGGTTCAATAGGATGCCTGATATACTTACGGAGTCATGTTCTTTGGATACTTGTTCCCTTTTCTGCTGAATAATCTTGTACACAAAATCATCAATGAATTTTATGTTCTTTCTGAGCATGGCTTCAGGACCTAAACTCAAGAACCTCTCTAATTTCCAAAGGGGATTGGTAAAGCGACGCAAAAGTTGGGCGCTCAATTCTCCGAAGGCCTTGGCAAATTTGTTCTCCTCCTCGCACCCAAGAAGGGTATTCAACTCCAAGCCAAAACCCACCTTAAATAACGAATCCATAGTGGCTTTCATTAACAGATCCTGCAAAAGACCCCAAAACTAAGCCCAATCGAAGTAGAGTGAAAATGAATTTGGAAGAGAAAAGAATGAAGAACGTAATTCAGGGATATAAGGCTTACTTGGATGTCCATTATGAGATGTGATTTTGCAGCCTCGGAGATTTTGCCTGCTAACTTAACAGCATTTTTGCAGAAGACCTTGCAGCTGAATTCCCTAAGCACTTTAGTGGAGAACTCATAGGAGGCGAGCTTCCTTTGAGTCTTCCACCTCTCTCCATCGACTGCAAAAATCCCATCACCAAAGAGATCCTTCAATACCTCGTGCTGATATTTGCCCTGCAAAATTGGCAGTCATGCTTCAATTCAATGTTTGGAAAATTGACACCTGTGTTGGAGAAGCATTTCTTGGCCAAAAAATTCTGCAATTGTCCTCCATTCGTTTTCATAATTTAAAAATTTTCTTATTAGAAACCCCACCGATAACCCCCCTCCAACTCGAACTCACCTGAGTCAGACCAGAAGCAATCGGGCTCGGCTACATGGTTAGTCAGGGTCCGATTTCCACTATTCAAACACTATTTTAGTCTCTCGCTCTCTCTCTCCAAGTGCTGCAGGGCAGTAGTTTGTAAATAGAACCAAACTCTCATGACCAAAATAATTCAAAGTTGAAACAGGGTACAGAGAGAATCAACAACTCTCATGACCAAAACAATTCAAAGTTGAAACAGTGCACAGAGAAAACCAGCTACGACCAGAATAAATGAAACCAGGAACAAAAGAAGAAAACAATCTCTCTCTCTCTCTCTCTCTCCACCAGTAGATGGCAGCAATACACAGGGGACGAACTTTTTTCATGACCCAAATGATGGAAATAAAAGAAAATCTCTCTCTGTCTCATGGAAATAAGAAAAACCCATCTCTCTCTAGATTAGTTATTGCCCACCTTGCCATAATTTGCAAAGTTTGTTTTGAGAATGTGCTGTAGATTGGCAGGGTTGACCGTGTAAAGCTCTCCACGAGCTGGGCTAAGCAGCCTGTAAGTGGTGTGCTTTTGGGCATGCCCAAGATGAAAATGGTGGAGCGTGCTGAAATTGATGAGCTGATGGACCACTGTGCCTACAACAGGGGGATATGCCCCATATCTCCACACTCGTCTCTCTAAAATTACACATATAAACACTGTAATTATTACAGAAGCAATGAGCAAAATTGAAGCTTCAACTGGAGTCATGGAAACAGAGCGTTGATAGTCTTTGGAGACCTTCCAACTTCCAAATCTCTCTCGCTCTCTCGCTAAGACATTTGTCACCTCTCTGAGTCATTCAGCCCGTGGGAAGAGCATCATCCACGATGAACATTGTCCGCACACTTCACTCACAGTCGTCACACCCACTTTCTCTCTCTACATTAAATTGAGATATTTTATGTAAATATGTACCAACATCCCGTCCTTCATTTTTATTATCATGGGTTTCAGTAGACTTAAATATATACTTAACATCCCGTACTTCATTTTTATTGTCACGGGTTTCAGTAGACTTAAATATGTACCTAACATCGCGTACTTCATTTTTATTATCATGGGTTTCAGTAGACTTTCTCGCACCTAAAATTAAAGAAATGTATAGGTGGGCTCACTGGGTGGTTTTATACGGTGTAAAGAGAGCAAATATATAAAAAAAAAATTAGAAAAAATAATGTATATATCCTTATATTTAAGGTTATTATATAATTATTTTCAAATTTTTGTTATTACATTTATATCCATTTTTTCAACTTCATAACAATTTAAAAAAAAAAAATAACGAACCTGCCCATTTTCGATTTTTCCAAATGTAAAACTTCATAGTATTTTTATGAAATTGATTGGGGGTGTTTAGAGAGAGGGCAGGTAGAGAAAGGGAGGATAAAGGCATTTTAATCTTAAGATTATTGACTTTTTTCCTATGGGTAAAAAAAAATAGTATTAGGTTTAGATTGTGATACTAAAAGTATTTAGTGTAGGATGTTTAAAAAGTTAATTTTGAAGGAGTTTATAATTAGAGAAAATTATTTAGAGCCAAGGCTCTAAACAATCAAATTAGAGCCCACCTCAAATATTTCACAAGAAGAGGTTGGTTTGATGCTCAAATATCTTTAAATTGATCATCCCGACATCAAGATACATGGACATGAGAAAAAAATGGATTTCGAGTTTGAAAATAGTGCATATTGTAACATATTTTTGGACCGTCAATTTTCAAGATTTCATAGATCTGCTCGAAACTATTTGTGAAGCTTTAAATTTTATAATTAAATATAAAAATATATTTTAAGGCTATCAAAAAGATTTCAAGTATTTAAATCACATTTCTCGATACTATTTGAAGATACGTTTTACTATGATTGTTTAGAGCCTCGGCTCTATACAAACCGCACCATTTATAATTTTCCAAAAAAATAATCTCTCTCTCAAAGTGTAGTTTAGAGAGAGATTGGGATTTTCTTTCTTTAATTTAATTTTTTTTAAATTCAATTTTCAATGATTTTCTTTAGGAGCACTACCCCTTTTTGAATTATTTCTTTTTTACGTAGTTTTAACGAAATTCTATTCTTCGCAAGTTGTTGAAAATATTACGAAAAAATAATATTAATTAAAACAATGTATAATATCATATCAATAATTGTTTAATAAAAAGAAAAACTTTATATAGAGTCGAAACTTTATATAGAGTCGAGGCTCTAACTACTCAAATTAGAGCCCATATCAAAAATTTCACTAGAAGAGGTAGTTTTGATGCCCAAATATCCTCAAATTGATCATCTGAACATCAAGAAGCATGAACGAGATAAAAAAAGGGATTTCAAGTTTTGGAAATTGGACATATTATAACGCATTTTTGTACCGTCAATTTTCTATATTTTCAAATTTTTATAGATCCGCTCTATCTACACTATTTTTGAAGCTTTCAATTTTTTAATTAAAGATGAAAATATATTTTAAGGCTATCATAAATAAAGATATTGAAATTATATTTCTCGATACTATTTGAAGGTGCTCTTTACTTTGATTGTTTAAAGCCTCGGCTCTATACAAACCATACCATTTTTTAAATTATTCAATTGTGATGATAAATTCAATGATCTTTCATGTCAATATTTCCTTTTACATTTATTTTAATTATAATTTTTATATTTAAAATTTTTTATGACTATTTGAACATTACATTAGTTTTGTGATGACAATATTATATTTTTAACAAAAAATATGTGATTAAGTATGTATAAGATTTAATTCTTTTTCTTAGAATATACTTGAGTCATTTTTATTTTCTAATTATAAATTTTATCCCATCTCATGTAGCTTTCTCTCACTACTTTTCATATGCCCTTCGTCTCTCTTGATTCCTCTATTTAAAATAGCATTAAAGACATTTTGGTCTCCCTCTAATCTTATGTTTTCCCAAACTGAATATCTTAATTATTTTTTTCATAGTTTTAACGAATTTTTAATAATCTCAAGTTGTTGCAAATATTATATTAAATTAATATTTTATATCACATCTATAAAATAAAATTATTCAATTCTGAGGATAAATTCAATGATCTCTAACACCATGTTTTATTTAAAATATTTTTTAATGATAAATATATTTCAGTGATTAATATTAAGAGAAAATATTTTCGTAACCCTTATTTTTGGCTTCTATTTCTCAAGAAAATCAAGAATTTAAAATATTTCTTGCGGCGTAAAGTCTCTATCTTTTCTATCTTCCTATCCCCTAGATCCCTTTGACCATACATTATTGACTTAAACATTTTGTAAAATGAATCCATCTCTATCTCTCTCAAAACTCCGTATCTCTCTCCACTTTGTCTCTCTCTCTTTGAAAACTCCATCTCTCACCTATCTCATACTCTTTTTCTCTCAAAAGTCTCCAACTCACAATTTGGTCGCCTTTAAATTCGGATCTCCAGCTCGAGCCGTCCATATTCCTCTCTCTCCTTTTGTCTCTTTAGTTTCAGGTAGAAAGAAAGAGAAGCATTTTATCTCCTTTGTTTCTCTCTCTAGAGAGAGGGGTGGGCGCTAGAGAGAGAATGTCTTAGCAGAGCTGCTTGCAGTGCGGCAACAATGCCCACAACTCGCAAACTTGCTTGTAGGATACCATCAATAGAAATTGCATTGTTGTGGTATTTGGGGTGAGATTAACAAAGGGATTCAATTCCAATAATACTTCCCTTGTAAATAATTTGATGAGGAAGATGATCAGTTGCAATAATCTCTCCCAATATAGCACCTCAAAACGAGATCTCTTTCTCGCTCTTCACGTTCCTCAATTTCGCTTTTTTGATAAACTTTTTTTTTATTTTTATGAGAAACGCACTTCCCGCAGTCTCTCTTGTATTGCTCCTTGTGTTCGTTGATTCTTAGTTTGAAAGTTGTTGATTTTCAGTTATATTTTGTATTTACTCAGTCAGCCTTTCTTGTATTTGCTGATTCCTAGTTTGAAAGTTGTTGATTTTCAATTATATTTCGTATTTACTCAGTTTTAGCTAGATTTGGGTTTTTGGATTCACTTTAGTAAAATTTTTTTTTCAATAAAGTTCTCTTTGAAGAGGTCTCAATTGAGTTTGAGTTTTTTGACTATTGATCTTTGTTCATTTGAAACTCTTTCCATTTCTTGGGAAAAAAAAATAGATGCGGAGTTTTGAGAGAGGAGAGAGAAGTGTTTTGGCCATAAATACTTATTTTTACATTTTTTTTTTTTATGGTTTCTAAAATACCCCCATCACAAATTGATTTTTTCAAAATATAAAATTTTCACTACTTTTTTAATCTCATTGAGACGTTCCTTTCTTAATTTTACTATAAACCTTTTTTCCTATTTTTGAGTTTTTTATATTTATTTAGTTTTTTTAACACTTTTTAGCTTGGTTAGAACTCGACCAAACTAAATAAAAAAATGTGAAATTTGACCCCAATATTTAGGTTTGTATTTCATAATTTTTTATTATTCAGGATCAATGATTGGACCATTGCTATTTACTCCCCAAAATCTAATGTTGAAGACATGTTTTGATTCAAAAATAAAATTAATATTTTGATGACGTTTTCTCATCAAAATCTCATGATTCTTCCACCCCAAAATTCCAATCCTTGTTTCTTTCAATCTCGATCGATTCTTAACGGAACTTGAAATTTGTCAAAAATTAGTTGTTTTGAGACCCTGTATCAAGCCCCTATATTAATTTGTCGTATTAAAAATCAAAATAAGGAGATTGATTTTTCAAATTTCATGTGCTGTTCCAACCCAGAATAAAAAATCTTCAATTTCCCTCCCATTTCTTTTACTGAATCTGTCTGAAATTGTTGCTATCACATTGATCTGCAAAGGACCAAATAAATCTTTTTGAATTTCGAATCTGAACCAAAATCTCAAATTTATATTTTTCTTTTTCCATTTTTTCACTTTTTCCTTTCCAAAATGTTTTTTGTTTTGTTTTGTTTTTTTTCCATTTTGATTTTAATATATGCTTCTAATGGTATGGATCAAGTTTTTAATTTCGAGTACTTGGTTTAATGTCATTTTTTCCTTTTTGTTATTGTTTATCTTATTTTTATTTATTTATTTTTTTTTGCTTTTATAATAATTGGTGCAGTTAGCACAAGTGACTCACTTAATCGACTCGGTTGACTCTGAAAATGATAGATACCCTATTTGGGAAGCCTAGTTGAATTTTTAAGCACTGGTTTACATAAGGATGAAGTTTCTATAATGCCTAGCCTTTATAAAAACAAAGTAAAGCCTCACCTCGAATCCTCGTCCAATAAACATTTTGGCTATCAGAAATCTTCATGATGGCTTTAAAATCAATTTCAATCCTGACTATGATATTTGAAGCTCAAAAAATTATATTGATATGTAAACACTTATTTTTAGAGCAAAATGGACCCTCTAGATAACTTGTCGCAATACACACTATTTTTAAAGCTTGAAATCTTAATTTTCTTTCACAATCCAAAATGATCGTTTTGAAGATTTTCCAACTCCATAATTGTCATTTTTGGTGAGTATTGAGATGTGACTTTACTTATTTTGATAAGTTGCAGCCCCACGAAATTACATTCCATTAGTTAACTATTTTCCATTAGTTATATAAAAAGAGGGAACATTGTGTGGTTTGCCATGCCCCCAAAAGAGAGGCGTGGCCACGTGGAGGGGAGGCCCTAGGGCTAAGAATTTATTCTGTCCCGATTCGAAAATCTGGAATTCTCACTTTATCCGGATTTAATTCGAAATTAAGATTTAAATCTGCATCGTAATTCGGGTTGAATCTGAGTATACGTGGATCCAATCCGAATCTAACCTAATTTTTTTTTAAAGTAATGTACATTATTTTATATATGAGATTATATACAATGAGATCATTTATCTTTTATATAGAGAGGTCACAATTACTTACAACCGTCCAATGTGAAATCTGATAGTTTGGGTGTGTCATAAAATTCGAAAAAATTTATTTTGAACTTTGAAGTTAGTCAATGACATAAATACAACCACCTAATTTCACATCTAATGGTCAAGATTAATTATGACTACGTTGTACCAAAAGTAAATGGTCTCATTATATATTTTTCCTTTATATATGCATGAGTAATGATCCTAGGCGACCTTCCCACACCTATGTGTGTAGGACATCAAATTATCACTATTAAATTTGATACAAATCTCTAAAAAAAATCAATTTTCATATCCATGTGATAACTTTTTTTAGAGATATATGCCAACTTTAATGGTGATCCTTTGGGTCATTCACACATGGGTGTGGGAGCGTCTTATAGGA
>NW_006500346.1:2882652-2913418 GCF_000471905.2 Amborella trichopoda | reverse complement strand
GTTGCAACCTTATATAAGCTTTTTCCTTTTCTAAAACATTAAAACAGTAATAATATCTTGATAAGATATGGGTGTCTTAATTATTTTCTCTCTCTATGATGTATATTAACATTGGCAAAAGATTAGATGGTGATAATATCTTGAGTGATTCACATATGGACTAGAAAACTTTATCTAAAATAAGAAATATTCCGTTTATAGGTAGAAATTACAAAGAAGGTCGGTCACCCTGTATTGTTTTAGTTTTTTCAAAATTACCCATCTATCTGAGGATTCCATCATCGGACCGCATTCCATTTTATTTTATTTTTTAGTTTTTTTGTTATTAGGGTAGCGCCCAGACGGTCAGAGGTTCGAATCCTTAGACTGCTTTCTGGTTCATGAGCGCTCTGAGGATCTCATCCTCGGACCACTCTTTATTTCTTATTTTTTGAGAAAAACAGCGGTCCGAAGCCACCACCCTCGAACCACACTGTCTTATTTATTGAGAAAAAACAACGGTCCAAGGATGGAAACCTTGAACCGTTCTCTGGACTAAGCAAACTCAGTCTAGGGTGGTTCAAGGTCCCCATCCTCGGCTTCTCTTTATTTCTTATTTATTGAGATAGACAGTGGTCCGAAGATGGGGACCTCGGACCGCTCAGCATCGGTCCAAGGATACTAACCTCTGATCGCCTTGGGCACTATCCCTAAATCTTGAGGCATTGCCCTACTAACGAAAAAGCTAAAAAAAACAAAGTTAAAATGCAGTCCGAGAGGCAATTTTGCAAAAATTATAAAAACACAGTTAACCGACCTTTTATATAATTTCTACCTATAAACATAGCATTTCATATTTTAGGTAAAATTTTTGGGTCTTTGCATAAATCACTCTAACATCTTCGTAAGATAGGGTCTCCTAGTTTATTTTCTCTCCCTAGAATGTCTATTAACATTGATAAAGTAATAATATCTTCATAAGATAAGGGTGTCTTAGTTTATTCTCTCTCACTCAAGGATATATTTTTGAACGTTTCTCTCTCTAGGATTTTTATTAAAATTGGCCTGCTCAAGGGCGTGATCATCAGCACTAGCATCCAACAAGAGACGGAGCTACCATTGTTTACCTTGTGTTTGTGCTCAGGTGGCCCCCCCCCTTGTAATGTCAGCCTATAAATACATTTGAGTTTGAAGCTTAGAGTCATTGCGTAGCTCTAATCCCTTAAGCATAATGGCAAAAAACCAGTGCCCTCCTCTTCTTAACCCTCTCTTTCTCTCTCTATTTGTGTTGCTAGCCACCCATTGCCATGCAGCACTAACCAAGGAAAGGAAGGTAATAATCACTCATTTTGACACACATTCTCTCTCTCTCATTAAGATGCGCACACGCATGCATACAATTACACGTGTTAATTTTAAACTTGTGGTGAAATCACTCATTTTAACTTTCTCTCCCTATCATACACACACATACATACCTAGATTGTTGCACATGTCGATTTTAATTAGGAAAATTACGTCTGTATCATTTTATTTGGCTATTATTATGTCATGGTAAAAAAATACTCAATATTTATACAAAGGTCCTTATCCCCCTGATTTTTCATTTTTTCCGTATATTTATTTTTATTTTATGATATTTATATAACAGGTAAATGTCAAAAGGGTGCAGTCTGTATAGAGCCTAGGTTCTAAACAATCAAATTAGAGCCTACCTTCAAATAGTATCGAGAAATACGGTTTCAATATGAGAAATCTTTGTGATAGCCTTCAAATGCATTTTCATCTTTATTTATAAAGTTTAAAGCTTAAAAATTAATATAGATTGATATATCTATGAAAACTTGAAAATCTGAAAAATTGACGGTCCAAAAATGTATTAAAATACACTATTTTCAAAACTTGAAATCCATTTTTTCTCATGTCCATGCATCTTGATGTCAAGATGATTAATTTGAGGATATTTGGACGTCAAAACAACATCTTCTAGTGAAAGTCTTGAGGTAGGCTCAAATTTGATTGTTTAGAGCTTCGGCTCTATATAAACTTTTTCCACGTCAAAAAACATTGAATGCCAATTTTGTAGGGGGGTGCGATGTTTTAAAAATCTAATTAGCCTGCACTTCTTAGTCTTTCTGATGTCCGAAACATCAGACTCCCTTGAACCTTCAATAAATACAAGCATTTGATATATGAAATCCCTCATTTTAACTTCCTCTCACTCTCTGTCTCTCTCTAGGTGCACGTCGTGTACATGGGAGACCTGAACAACGATGTATCAGCCAAGTCGATGCACCATCTCATGCTACAAGATGTGCTCGGAAGGTTCCCACACAACACCATTCAATTCTTTTCTTTTCCAGAATGTTTCAAATAATGTTGCGCATTAAGTTGATCTATATTCATTCATGAAAAGTGAAAGACCCTCAAAATTCGATGGCTGTGGATTCACAGTTCCGATGCCGCGAAAGAGTCCTTCATCTACAGCTATGGCCGAAGCTTCAATGGATTCGCTGCCAGGCTCACCGATGAGGAAGTCCAAACGTTTTCTGGTGAGAAATGTTATCTAACGTTTTGAGAGAGACAGAGAGAGATGCATTATTTGATGTTTATGAACTAAAATTTTCAGAGATGGAGGGAGTGGTTTCTGTTATTCCAAACACCATGTTGCAGCTTCACACCACCAGATCATGGGATTTTATGGGATTAACTATGAATGTGACAACCCCTGCTCCTTACGAAACCGATGTAGTCGTTGGGCTCCTCGACACCGGTACTTTTTTACCACTGCCTATTTTGAAGTTTAAGGGACAAAAAATTATTGTGACATTTATGTACAAAAGATAAATAGTTTATTTGTCGACAATCCCATATATATATATATATATATTATGTTATTTATGGATGTGGTTTTGATAAAGTGTCAACCCCAATGATTACAATAAAATTGTACTTTTAAACCCCTCTAGAAGTTGCACTTCAGGTACTCGTGATTTGGCTATCATTGAACCTAACAAAAATCACTATATTGGCTTGAAAATAATATTTATTTTTTAATTATAAAATTTAAAGCTAAAAAAAATGTGCAGATAAAGCAGATTTATAAACGTTTGAAAACCTCGAAAATGAATGTTCCAGATAACGTGTTATAAGATGCACTATTTTTTTGAAATCCGTTTTCATATCCATATGTTTTAAGGTTGAGATATCAATTGGAGAAATTTGTGACAAAGCAACCTTCTTTTCTCCAATATATTGCTTTTTACTTTTACAATATAAAGTTGAAATTTCATATAAATGTTTGCCTTTGTTTAAGTATAGTGAAAAGATTTCTTCCTATATAGGGAGGATATTATGTGTTGTATTTCCTTTTCCTCCCTTGGGTAAAATATATGCTATGGATACTTTTTGTATCTCAAATTTTAAATATTTAATCTTTACAATCCATAGAATTTATCTCGGCGAAAAAAAAAAATTTTGAATTAAGGGAAAATATCTTCACCCTCTCTATTTTTAAGTTTCATATCTCAATATACCCAAAATTTCAAAACATATCTTGAATAATAGAAAACTTAAGTTTTATATCTTCTATCCCCTTAGGCTAATTTTACTCATTTTATTTACTTTTTTTAATCCAAACAGTTTGTAAAAGGACACCAATTTCTAAACCTTTCTTTCTCTCTCTTCGCAAAATTCTCTCATTCTCTCTCCCCTATGACTCTCCCCAAATCCTTTCTTTTCTCATCACCCCTAACTCTCCCTCTCTTCGTGTCTCTTACTTTCTTTCTTACCCCTACTCTCTCTCCCCGTGTGGGTTTGTTTTCTCCAACCCTTTCTTGGTGTTTCCCAACTTCTTTCTCCCTCAACCCCTCTCTCTAGGTTTCGCAACCTCTCTCTCCTTCTGTTTCCCCAACCTCTCTCTTCCCAAACCTCTTAGAGCTCCATTTGGGAGCAGAACTTCGCACCCCAAACCACATGCACCTCCATTTGCAGAGGATGCAAACCACATATAGCTTTATTTGCATAGGATCCAAGCCACAGAGAGCTTCATATGTAGAGGTTCGCACCCCAAATCACACAGTCTCTCTGTCCCGCCATTTGTAGAGGTTCAAAGCACCATTACAGAGGTTAGAAGTGTTCAGGGTTTTCACGTTAGGTGTTTCACGAAGACACGAGAGAATGACAAACACGGAGGGAGGGAGAGAGAGAGAGAGTAGGGTAATACATTAAGAAAGAGAGAGAAAGAGAGAAATTAGGGAGAGTTACATTATAGAGAGAGAAAGAGAAAAATTAGGGAGAGTCACGGTGGAATTGGGAAGAGTCATTGAGTAAGAGGGTAGAGAGAGAAAAAGATAGAGAAATTAGGGATAATCATGGTGGAGTTGGGAAGAGTCATGGTGAGAAAAAGAGAAATTAGGGAGTTACAGTGGAGGGAGAAATTATGGAGAGTAATAGTGGAGTTAGGGAGAATCATGGTGAGAAAGAGGTAAGAATTAAGGAGAGTCACGGTGGAGAGAGAGAAAGATAGAGAAATTAGGATATGAGAGAGAGTGAGATACAAGGAGGGGAGAGAGAAAAAAAGGGGAGAAAAAGGGATAATACGGTGAGAAAGAAGGGGTTAAGAGAATCACAGATGAAAGAGAAAGAGAGAGAAATAAATAGAATATCATGTGAAGGGAGAGAAATGATGGAGTTTACAAATGGTTGTCTTTAAACAAATTGTTTGGATTAAAAAATAAAAAATAAAGTAAGTAAAATTATTCTAAGGGGTTAGAAGATATAAAACTTAATTTTCTATGATTCAAGATATGCTTTGAAATCTTGGATGTATTGAGATATTAAACTTAAAAATAAGGGGTATGAAAATATTTTCCCTTGAATTAAACACTTTATATACTAAAAAAAACTTGTGGCTTAAAATTGAATAGAGACCGTCCAATTTTTTGACGGAGTAGATCCAAAACTTAAGTGTTTTCTAAAATTTTAGACTAAAAAAATTGTTATGTGTTTTGAGTAAGGATGAGATCCTCAGCATAGTACATGTGCTCATAATTAAATCCTAAGGGATTATTCTTGGAACAAGTAACACTCTAGAAAGAAAAGTTATTTCCTGAGGTGGTAAATCAATTTGATGGACCCACGGGTCTAAACTTACGTATTTAATTTGTGGACGTATTTCTACTTTGGTATAAGGGATTAGTCTTTTAATATTATACTTCAGCAAATCCACGTGCCTAAACTCATCCGGGATGGTAAACAATAAGACCCTTTGGTTTAAGGTCACAAAAATCAAAAGCCATTCGATGTGAATCGAAGGGCTGAGATGCATCTCTCAACGAAGTCGCAGAATAGCTTATATAAACTTTGAACATGGCTAAGAGTGTAACTCCAGCAACTCAATTTCATATGTGACAGCTATGAGCGATTGTGAATAAAAAAATAAAAATAAATAAAAATCTTAACAATTATGTTACACTTTCAGGAATATGGCCGGAGTCTTTGAGTTTCAACGATGAAGGAATGGGACCACCTCCCAAATCATGGAAAGGAATATGCCAAACTGCTGATAACTTCACCTGCAACAAGTAAATTTTCAAACTTGGCTTTTGTGACCATTCTCACTGCTCTCTCCTTTTTCTTCTTTCCTTAATACTTTAAGACTAAGGAAATTTATGAACCACCCCTCGCCCAATCTGTTTATGAAGCAATGTTATCAGATTTGCATCACTTTGGTTGAAGTCTTCGGCTTTAGTCCCTCAACTGATGTGAAACGAATCAAACCCCAATATTTCGAGAAATCATCTAGGTTTATCAAATGATGATTCCAAATAGATGCGATAAGACTCGAATGATAATGATCTAGGTTTGTCAAATGTACTGTTGAAATATTCATAATTTTGTTAAAGCTGCCTCTAAAATATTGAACATGTTGGAAGTATAAACCCATAACATTCAAAAGTTTTCAAAATCTAGACATAAATATTTTAAAAATGCCTAATTATACTTGTTTTTGGAAATCTTATTTCTTGTTTTATTTTAAAAAATGTACCCAAAAAGAGCCATATGAAGTGATTATGATAACATTGTACAAAAAGAGCCTCCCAATGACCCCTTGCCTAGCCTTTTTGGAAAATGCCCCTTCCATATTCTCCATTCCTAACCAAGATGATCCATTTCATTTCAGTAAGATCATTGGAGCACGATTCTACAAAAGCGACGGTTACTATGACGAGACAGACTTCAAGTCCCCGAGGGACTCTGTGGGACATGGCACTCACACTGCTTCGACTGCGGCTGGCAGGCCTTACAACGGGGCGAGCTATTTTGGATTGGGCAAAGGTCTTGCAAGGGGCGGTGTCCCTTCAGCAAGAGTTGCAGTTTACAAGGTTTGTTGGGCCGGTGGTCGCTGTGGCCTTGCGGACATACTTGCGGGATTCGATGATGCCATTGCAGATGGGTGTCACATTTTATCTGTCTCTCTTGGTGCAAGTAGCCCAGTTGAGTATATGCAGGATCCCATAGCCATTGGATCGTTCCACGCCATGAAGAATGGCATCTTAACCTCCAATTCTGCAGGCAATTCGGGTCCCTCCCCCTACTCTGTTTCCAACAATGCTCCTTGGTCTCTGACCGTGGCTGCTAGTACGATAGATAGGAAGTTTGTCTCTCAAGTTCAACTTGGCAATGGACAGATCTATGCGGTAAGTCATCATCAGCATCATAATACCATCGCCATCGTTGTCTCTCGCTCTAGTTATAGTCATCTTTATTGATAAAAACGAAGAGAAAAAAAAACCCTTTAACTTTGTCATGACTTAAGGGATTGTCTATAAAGAGACCATTTATCTTTATTACAAGGAGGTCATAATTATTCTCACTCATTAAATATCAAATTGGATGGCTTGGGATGAATCACGAAGTCTGAGAGTATTATGTTGAAACTTTGTGTCTAATCAATGACACTCTTACAACCGCCCATTTTGAAATCTAAAAGAAAAAAATGATTGTGATTTCTTTGTACAAAAGATAAATGGCATCTTTCTAGATAATCCCGCAACTTACTTAGCTTTAAAAAACATATACTTATCTAATCCCACTATGTTGTGCAAATTGTGAAAGTTGTTTATTTTTACATTCTTCTAAGCTTGGAATTTTTATTTGTAAAGGGACATGCAATCAACTCTTTCGCCCTTAATGGCACGTACCCCTTGATCTATGGAGGTGATGCAGCTAACTACTCTGCAGGAGCAACAGATCTCACCTCCAAGTACTGCATTCAAGACACTCTCAACTCCTTCAAAACTGAGGGCAAGATTGTTCTTTGTGACTTCCTATATGATGGTTCGGGGGTGCTTCAAGCCAAAGGCTTGGGGACCATCATGAGCGACCGTCGATATACGGATTTCGCCTTCTCATATCCGTTGCCTGCCACCCTTCTTCTGCCAGACGAAGGAGAATCTGTGAAAGCCTACATTAGATCAACCAGGTGTGAGATTGGAAGCACCTTCTCTTTTATTTACACAATGTTATAATTTCATGTCTTCCTAAATTTCTTATCCATTTACTGTATGTCAGGACGATTTTTTCAAGTATGATTATTCTTTTCCTCACTTACAAACATGCGAGTAACTTTTAAGTTATAAGAATTCTCTCATGTTGGGTGACTAGTTTTTTATCAATATGAAGACTAGTAAAATGTCTTGCAGGCTTTTTAAAAGTGTGGAACATCAGTGCTAAAAATATCAGCAATCCACTTGTGACTTGAGTCGTTCAGGATCGGGACCAAACATAACCTTTGGAATCACCCTAGTCTCCTGTTTTTTCACATGATAGGATTTTTTCCCATTAAAGATTTCCCCTGTCCAGCTTGGACTTGCCTGAGTCTGATTAGAGGAACTCTGAACCAAGCCTTTGGAAAGTCAAAACCAAAGTCCGACTGTTAAATATAAGAAAATATACCCACACACAACAAAAACAACATAGTTGCACAGTATTGTATCAGAACTCAGATAGCAGACCTTACTAACTACCAAAAACCCTTCTTAATTATGTAAGTTTTAGCTTTCATATATTATGCATCCGACCTGCAAAATATTCTCTTGAGGTCTAAACTGTCTCTATTGGCCTCTAACAATTAGATCATCTCATCTCTATTCATGTTTCAGTAAGTGATACTTCAATTTTTTTCTCATTTTTTCACTAATTCTGTGAAAATATGTTTCCACGCAGCACTCCTATCGGAACAATTTTGAAAGGGGAAACATTCCAAGATTCTGTAGCTCCAACTGTAGTTTCCTTCTCTTCAAGGGGACCGAATGCAGTCACACTAGATATTTTAAAGGTACAAATTAAGAATTCATGTTTTCTCAATGTTTTTGAGAGATTGAACTTATTTAACAATATACGGCATTTTTGCCCCTTATGTGAATTTGTGGGCTACTCAACCTATTATTTTTTGTTGAATTTTGCCTTTCATTCTTGAATTCTTTTGTCCTAAGCTCTTTTCTCTTCTTGGTTTAATGTGAATAGCCTGACCTTACTGCTCCTGGTGTCGACATTCTTGCTGCTTGGTCGCCGGTTGCCCCACCTTCTGGCAGCCCTGTTGACAAACGGTCTGTAGATTTCAATATAATTTCTGGTACCTCCATGTCTTGCCCACACGTGAGTGGGGCGGCAGCCTATGTGAAGTCTTACTACCCATCTTGGTCTCCTGCTGCAATCAAATCAGCTTTGATGACTACTGGTAACTGATTGCAATAAAATTCACTCTTTTCCTAATGGTAATGAATAAGATGATAATTTTTGTAATGACTAATTTTCAAATTTGTAACACATTTTCTTGAATTTGGAACAGCCTCATTCATGGACAGTAGAAAGAATGAAGAAGCAGAGTTTGCTTATGGTTCTGGCCACATCGACCCCGTAAGAGCAGTCCACCCTGGGCTTGTCTATGACGCAGGTGTGAACGACTATATCGACTTCTTGTGCAAACAGGGATACAACACTACAACCCTTAGGCTCATAACTGGGGATAACACGAGCTCATGTGCTTCGAGCACCTATGACAAAGCATGGGGCTTAAACTACCCATCCATTGCTCTATCCATTGCCGATGGTCAACCCATCAAGGGTGTCTTCCCAAGAACCGTTACAAACGTTGGCTACGCTAACTCGACTTACCATGCATTCATTACCGCACCTTCGGGCATCAAGATTACTGTGGAGCCCAATGTTCTTTCTTTCAAATCAGTCGGCGAGAAACAATCCTTCTTGGTTAAGATTGATGGCGGTGTGGTTTCGCAGCTACCCATTCAATCAGGAGCCATTACATGGAATGATGGGGTTCATCAAGTTAGGAGCCCTGTTATTGTTTACACAGTGCTTCCTTCAATGATGATGCCGAACACTGTGATGAAGCCCTTCTCTTTTGATGAATCCTCATTCATCAATGGCCTTCTTTAGGCCATCAATGCTTCATTCGAGGATGAAAGATTAGTGTCTAATAGTAATCTCACCATCATAGACTAATGTCCGTAGATGGTAACACGATTTAAGTGAATAAACTGTAGGATTTCTACTTGTTATTGCTTCAAGATTTATACCACTGGAATCGCTGAGACGTAACAGTCTATCTTTAACAAAACGAAATTTTTCTACTTCACCATTTATTGCACTAAAACAGATTTTTCCATTTCTGAGAGTCTGTACAAAGTCTACTCATAACTAGTATTAACATGAAAGTTTAGATATACATCTGTTGATAGGACAAAATTTACAATAGTGAATTTGAACAAAAGTCACAAAGAGAAAACTTCATCATAACTATGACTTCTTCCAAAGTTGGTCCTGTTGTGCCTTCAACTAAGGAAGCTACAATTACCCTGAAAAATTTTTAGCATAGTTTGATGAATTTGGCTACTTAATAAGTGATCATCATAGTCCTCAAAAATAATCATAGTCAGAAGATGTAAGCATTTTAAAAAAGGGAGGTCCATTAGAAACAATGCGAGCCAAAAAGCATTTATGGATAACAATTTCACTTTCAGAAATGCACAATTAAACATAATCCAAATGATTGAAATGCAAATAAATATTTTAACAGCAATGCATAACTCAAAGGATTTCACAAAATACCCTACTGGCGTCCCAAGTTGGTCACCTATATATCCCACCAGCATCCTGGATGGGTCCAAACAATCCCTGCAGGTCTAAACATACCTCACCAGCATCCCGGATGAGTCTAAATAGTCCCTACCAGCGTAGCCAGATACGTCCAAACAATCCCTGCAGGTCCAAACATACCTCACCGGCGTCCTGATGAGTCTAAATAGTCCCTAGCGGCATAACCGGATAGGTCCAAACAATCCCTGCAGGTCCAAACGTACCTCACCGGTGTCCTGATGAGTCCAAATAGTCCCTAGCGGCATAACCGGATAGGTCCAAACAATCCCTGCAGGTCCAAACGTACCTCACCGACGTACTGGATGAGTCCAAATAGTCCCTATCGGCGTCCCAGATAGGTCCACACATACTTAAATTATCTCAGAAACTCTTTAACATCAGAAAGCATCAACATCGTATATTCAAAGTATCATTGAAATCATTAACAGGAATTCACTTGAAGCAATTTAATGAATTACTTTCATTGAGATATTTGTAAGTAATCAATCAAACAATTTGGATAAAATTGCAGAAAGTTAGCAGATCGAACATGTATATTTGAAATGGAATCCAATAGGCAGTCGATTATCGATTTAAGAGCTTTTATGGAAATCCAAGGTTAAACACATAAATATCACAATTTTATGAAATGTAATTTCATAATTAATTATTTTACAGGAATAGGTAAAACTTATAGTATCTAAAATTCATAGACAAACAAAAATACAATTAAATGTAGAAATGTGTAAATCTCACAGTATTGGCAGTATTATAATTAGTTGCAGATATATCAATTTTTTACATAATGATTTTACCAGAAATGACATCACTTACACATAAATTTTACAGTGTCTAAAAGTCATAATAATAGGCAGAAATTTTATTTTTAATAATTTACAATGTCTAAATTTCTAATAATAATAATTTTAACAGAAAAAAATGATACCATATGCTCATAAAATTACAGTATAAAAATGGTGAAAAGACTATTTTTCAGGATAATGAGATCATTTACCTATAATATTTGAGAGGGAACTTTCAGTAAAATTCAGCTAGAGAGAAGGAGTTCACTGTATTCTTTAATTCACAAAGAGGGCTCAATGTTACTGAGAGTGAGGGGCGTAAGAGAGAGTATTTTTGCAGAGAGAGAATCCAACTCGTTCTCCTCTTCTTAAACACAAAGAAAAATATTATTGTAATATATTATTAACCCACCTCATACATGAGGTGTTTAGAAGGTGTTACATTAACGCTTAAAGCCCACATCCCTAGAGGACGTGGCACAAGAAAAAAAGGTGAAGGTAAAAGGAGCAAAAAAAAAAAATCACATATTATGTGCGATTGAGATTGAGATGATATTGATAAGTTTCCTAAAATAATAGAAATCCAAAAAGATTAGTACTCTTGAATATATCTCTTGGTTTTTTAGATATATGTAACATCTATACGAAGTTTTTTATTTAGTATGGATTCCTAACTTTATATATGGGATGAAAGATAAAATAATAGGCAACCTCAAGCTGCGATGCAGAGCACCACAGAAGGCGGTCTGATAATGCTAACATGAGACCGACCAGCATTGCCCCAAACATTTGGCCAAACTACTATAAAAAAAACTCAAAAAAACAAAAATTAAAATGTGATATAAGGATGGTATCCTCGGACCCAAGGGCAATTTTGAGAAAAAATATAAAAAACCTCTGATTGACCGACCTTCCGTGCAATTTTAATCCAAAATTGACTCATTTCATATTTTAGTATTTTTTTTATGTCCATACGTAATTAACTCTCTATTTTTTACTGTTAACTGGAGATTTTCATTAAAGAATCGATTATGGTTAGAAGTCCCATAACGTGTTCAATCGACTGCGTGGAGAATTAAAAAGGTACAAACTTCGTCATTTAATTGTGCGATTTAGTTAGAGTTCCATTGTAATTAGGAGTCCTTCTGGATGAATATGGCCTAATTTTTTGGATTAAATTGAGCTATTTAAGTTCTATGGATAATGTTGCAATTCCATTAAGAGAGGGAACACAATTTGAATTAGGGTTAGGATGGCGTGCCACGTAAGTACTATTTGAATTAGGAAAGTATTTTAAGTCAGAATTAGGAAAGAGTTGAAGTCCTAAATAGCAGCCTGAGAGACGCAGAAGTTGCTTGTAATAAACTTGAAGAGATAAATAAGGGAGGTGACGATAGAGAAATTCAAGTTGCTTCTCTATCTTTTGCAATCATGTCCAAGAAACACATGGAGCCTTTTGATCGTCTTCCCGATGAAATGATTGCACATATCATGGTTGACTCTGTGTCCTTTGATGATCTCAATGCGCTAAAAAATATGTGAGTTTTTTTTGTTTAAATTCTTTCTGTAAATCTTTATCTTCTTTTCCTTTTTCCTTGCTTTCTTTCTAAACTCTTTGACTGAGTTGTATGATTGTCATCTTAGGTGTAAGAGGTTTAAGGTCCTCTCTGAAGATGCTTCGGTTATGCAACGAATTTCAAGAGAGCTAGTTGCTGAAAGCCTATGGCAACCGAACAGCAAACCCATGGCATACCTCAAACGATGTGCACATGCAGGAAACGCTGAAGCCCAATACCTATTGGGAATGGTAATCATCTCTCTTAATTTTGCATAAAAAGAAAAAAACTAGTTAAATTCATTTATGTCTTGGTTTAAATGCATATCTCTACTTGTTTTAGTTTGAGGTTTCATGGTTAATTTCACAGTTCTTGGCATAGTTTAATGTTCTTGATTTAGATTCATGGTTCATGGTTCTTGTTTTAATTTGAGGTTTCATGGTTGTTATATTTTGAGGTACTTGGTTTGGTTTAATTTCATAGTATTATATCCCTACCTAGATTTCAGGTGAAACCAGAATAGTTGATTACAGGTATTCTATAGTTGTCTGTTTAGTTTCTTTTTCAATAACAAAACGAACAAGGGATCCATGTTGCCATAGAAAAAACTCGAGGTTATAAGTTCATCACCATCTAAATCAATGGATGGATGGTGATCCAAATAGGGTGGGACGAACCTCTTTAGTCATTCTCAGGTGATCGGTGGTCCTACCCTCTCTCCATCTGTATTTGTTCCTCCTTTCTCTCTCTCCTCAATAACAGATCGGGACCTTACTTTCCATTTCAATTTTCACTAACAAATAAGTTTCAACCATGCCTAACAAATAGCAGAATGGCGGATTGCATGTGTATATACTACATCCACCATCCGTTCTAATCAATGAAGGCGGAGATAAATAATCATGCATCATTTTTTTAAACTCGGTTTGGGCCTTAGACTCGAACTTGTCCGAGCACGAGTAACTCAGTCCCTAGTAAGGTACAGCCCCAAAAATCTCTAATCCTTTTTTTAAAAGAGAAAGTGGTAAAAATAAAACAAAAGTTTCATAGTGATAAAACATAAAAAGTCCAAAGAATCAGTAAAAAATTATACTTTAAAAAAGGATCTTGTTTCTATGCGGCCAAGCCGGCATATGTAGAAATGCAGGCCCCTTAATAAATCTATTTTTCATATGGATTTTAATACTTAATTTTTAAGGATAAGTAATCTCTAACATGGAGATCATGAATATGAGAAAATGAATAAATTTTAAAAATCAGAAATAATAATTCTAGTAAGAAAATATTTGGACCGTTAGTTTCTATTGTTTTTAGATGGAACACCTGCATCCATCGTTTAGATGGATGCTTTACACTTTCTTGACCGCATATGTAGAAAAGCGGTCCAACCCGCATGAAAGAACTTTCCTACAAAAAAAGTTGATTTAAAATTAGAGACATTTTCAAAAAAATAAATATAAAAAAAAACATTTTTGACACTAAAAATTTATAAATCATTATAAAAATATTTCGAAGTTGTTCCTCGGTACATGCCAAGGGCTTAATAGTCCACTCAGACTTGGCCAAGTAGTTTCATGTTGAAATACATGCATGTTGGACTTTTGGAAGTTAAACAATAGTAAGGTGCCCCGACTTTGCCACATGAATAGAGAAAATAAAGTCCTCGGGACTATGACGATTCCATAGTCCTAAGATCAAAAGGTCATAATGACCATAGTCCTCGTGACTAAGGAGATTCATAGTCAATGGTGCATATCAAAACCTCCATGGCGGAGCCAGCATGCGATCCACCATAAGGTTGTCTTGTTGGTGGGTCACTCCCATCCTGTTATTGAATGGATTGTGATCCAATCACCAGTTATAACTGGATTTTCTTTTCTTGGTGAGTTACTTTTATAACAGTACGAGTACAAGATCGGTCTATTAAAATGAAAACTATAGTGTTGTATTACCATGAAAATACAAGCTGGACATTTAGGTATTTATGGTTTTTGCAATTTTCAGTTGAGTAAAAAGAGTTGAACTCATAATTCAACCGATTGAACTCATCTAACGAAACTTGGTGTTATTTTTGTGAATTGCTTGTTTTAATGCTTTTATTCTAAATACATTACCTAAAATATCATTCATGTATTTTGTAGAGGACGATCTTTTGCTCGAGGAAGAAAGAGGAGGGTGAGGAATGCTTAGGGAAAGCTATTAAAAGAGGTGACCCTGGCTCTATGTATGCAATGGGATTGATCCTCATCGGTGAGGGGAAATATTCAGAAGGAAGACAGCTGATGGAAAGGATTGAGCATAATCTTTAATCTTATATTCAGAAGGAAGAGAGGTGATGGAAAGGATTGAGCATAATCTTTAATCTTGTAGAAGCATAACTAAGTGGGTCCTTAGAACGATGTGCGTTAACCAGAAGCTGCCCTGCAAAGTAGAAAATGCGAGAATTCAAAGTGCCAAAGTCCGAGAATGATGGGCTGGGATCAAGTGAAGAATTACAGTCGATGTTGTTGCACTAAGTGCAAATGGATATGGGAGCTCAAGGAATTTTGCTTTTGATGGATTTAAATCAGATATATGTATTATGTTGAGAAGTTATTACATTTTGTGAATTTTCGAAAGATTTTGTAGTGACTAATAATAGAATTTATTGATCCATTTCTTATTTATCATATTTCTAAAGATTTTTATAGTCACATTATGACTGATAATAAAATTTATTAAATCATTTCAATTATTATCATCTTGATTTTTCATTGCAAAATGGTGGGTTGCACGAATGTAAGTTTTCAACTGGTATCCTAGTTATTGGAGACCTCGTGCATGTAGAGAGGGAAATCACAAACTCCAAAGAAAATTCGAGATTTAATATGATAAAACACCAAACAAATCTCCATGCTTGTTTTATTTATTTATTTATTTTTTATTTTTTTTTTCAACGTTCACACAAGCAACAACTCTCCATGCTTATTTCTATTTCAAAGCACAATACAAGTTTATTACCTCTGACGTCCACTACCATTCACCTCAATCATGCTCCAACAAACCACCTTTTTGTAAAGTGGTTTGGCTGTTGAAGTGATATTTTTTATTTGAATAAACAAAGCCTTTTGCTTTTATGATTCATAATTCTTGGATATTAACAAAGATAAGACCATTTATTTTTTGGTTCAAGGAGGTCACAACACCTTTAGTCATTAAATGTGAAATCGAGCGTTTAGGAGTGTGCCTTTGACTAGGCTAAAGTCTCAAAACATTTTCTTAAGTTTTGTGTCAGATTCCATATTATGTTGTATTTTACTTTGGAAAATACCATGCTTTCTTTTAAAATAATATCTTCTTTGTAACATCGTGATCTGAAAAGTGACGTCCCTTGAAAAATGTATTTTGTCACTTGTATTCTAAGAACCAATAGAAAAGAGGCTAAAATGGAGTACTCTTTGATTTAACAAAGCCCAGACTTAGTATATACGTGCTTATCTCCACCTCCACTACTTAATAGAGCTCTCTCCCTTGCATGCAGTTTCTTTAAGTTTGAAAAAATAGATAGCAGAGAAATTAAATGAGTGAAAATTATTAATGAGAAATATGGAATTATATAGGCAATTAATGAATTATGGAAAATAAAAACCAAAATCAAGTAGGCTTGAAAAAACATCAGAATTTAAGTTTTGAAAAAAAGATTAGAGAGAAGTTAGTCGAGTGAAAATAGAAAATTATCAATGACAAATATGGAGTTACATAGGCAACAAAAGAATTATGGAAAAATGGAAACAAAAATTAAGTAGGCTTGAAAAAAATGATCAGAATGAAATTAAACTGAGTGAGAATAGAAAATTATCAATGAGTCAAATATGAAGTTATACAGGAAACTAAGGAATTAAGGAAAATAAAAACAAAAATTAAGTAGGCACCGGTTATAGGTGCCACGTCCACAATGCATTTTCTTCAATCACAAATTATGAGTAATAATTAGGACTTTTTATTGAATCAATTTATTTGAAAAATAAAATACAAAATCATAAATAGAAATAAGAAGATTATCTAACTTGAGAAATTATTTCGTTCCATTGAGGAAGAAAAAAAAAGGTTCTTTATTAGCATACTACTTTGACATAATGAATTATCATCTCAGAACCATTGAATTTAAACTATCTGACTTTCAAAAAATAAAATAGTCAAATCGAGTCCATTATGGTTAGGAGTCCCATTGGGTGTAGAATTAATATGGAATAAGCTTCGGGATTGAATTGTACTAGTTAGTTAGAGTTATATTGTAATTAGGAGTCCGTTTAGACGTAGAATTAATGTGGTCTAATTTTTGGAATTAAATATAACTATTCAGTTAAGTTGTATTGTAATAAGGATATGTGTTGCAATCCCATTAAGATAGGGAACTGAATAGTTATCACCTGAAAATTGAATTTCTTGTAAGAAAATTGAATTCAAGATATGACCTGAAAAATAGGAGGCGATATGACGTAGAAGTTTCTTGTAAGAAAATTGAATTGAAGATATCACCTGAAAAAGATGCGATAAGAGAGGAGAATTCAGAAGTGAGTTAAAGAGAAAGAAGGAGAATTCTGGTTAGAGATAGAAGGAGAATTTAGAGTCAATGGCATTTGGTGAGGTATGACCATTTTTCCATGCTTCTTTTTTGCTCTTCTTCTGTAGTGGTAGGAACAGGTTTATTTATATATTCTTCACCATCCATAAAATTAAGCCTTCTTTTTGCTACATCTTCCTCTCTCTGGTTTTTGTTTTTCATATATTTATTTAGGTTCTTGCTCTCGGTCTGTCTGATTTTTGCTTCCATCCGTGTCTTTATGTTTTCACTCCCTCATTTAAATAACTTAATTTCTTAAATATAACCACACATTGAATTAAGAAACTTAGGCAATTGCTATTGTTGCAGAAAGTTCTCAATGGGAAAAGGTAGCCAAGAGAAGCTGATGGATCAAGTCATTGAGCTCAAGCTCACCTCAAAATCTCTAGTTCGCCAAGCCAAGAAATGCGATCTCGATGAGAAAGCAGAGAAAGCGAATATAAAAAAGACAATTGAAAAAGGAATGCTAGAATTCATGCCCATATCACCATAAGAAAGAGGATACAGCAATTCAACTACCTTCGCTTTGCCTCTCGACTCAATGCCGTCGCCGCCTCTCATCTTTGTAGCCAGAGAAAGCTCCAAGGCTATCAAAAACCAAAGGCGAGCATTGTTAAGTCCCTTCAGAAGGCCTTGTCAGTAAAAAAACATGCATAAAATTTTCTCTTCAAGAAGCTTTTAACAAACATGGAGGTACAAGCAAGCTGCGTCGAGTCTTCGACGGCGGGGACTTCCTCTCTCTCTACACCCGAAGGGGAGCTGGTTTCTCTCATCCAACAAGTTGGAGAGGACGAGGGAGGGAAGGGGAGGTTGCCATTGGGTTTGAGAAGTTTGCAGAAGCCTCTTTAAGGGGTTCCAAGAAGCACGATGCATGCCAATATTTTCATCTGTTCAGTATAGGATGTGAGAGTTTCATCTAAACATTTCCACCACGGTCTTCTGACGAGATTATTTACCTTTGAAACAAATAGTTCACAATCATCATTGGCGGTTAGATTTGAAAATGAAAATGGGTGGTTGAAAAGTTGGGTAGAAGTCCAAAATAAGATTTCTCTTACCCATATTCGGATTTTTAAGGGCTCGTTTGGATCCTATGGTAAGCATAAGATGGTCTTGTATACCCATGTTATTAGGGAAAAAAATGCGTTTGGCATTTTTTTAAGCAGAAAACCACCTTTTGCATAACCACATAAAGGAACCAAAACGTGGGTTCCCCAATTCAAGAAAAAACCCTAGCTAAACAAAACGTTGTTTTAATCAGGCATGCTCGTCGCTCGTCTCTTGCATGAAAACCTCCCTTTTAACCAATTATCAACGTATTCTCAGTCTTTGTCTCTGCGCATTTTGTCATATTTTTAGAGAGAAAAAAAATTAGTTTTTTTTTTTTAAATATTGAAATAGTTTCTCTTTCTAAAAATTTTAAGGTAATTTGTCTTTCTAAAATTTGGTATAGTTTCTCTCTCTAAAAGTTTGATAAAATTTTTATTAATGGGAAAAATTTTCTTATGTATTTATTGCATACCAAACGTGTGCAATGTAATTTTCACATAAAAGTATTTTGTACAAAAATATTTTCACACCTATCAAATGTGTCCAAAATAGTGTAAGCCCAGGTTATGCAAATAGATAACCCAAACAAGGGTTTTTACATAAACTGGGTGTTAATTACAAACTATTTAAACAATCATTTCTCAATAAATAGGTTTTCACATAACTAGGGTTTGCATAACTATGTTATGATCCAAGATACAGTTTTGTTTACCCTAGGATCCAAATAAGCTTAACAATGATTGTGACTTTCCTGTACTAAAAGTAAATGAAAAAGTTTATATAAAGTTGAGGATCTAAACAATCAAATTAGAGCGCACTTCAAAAATTTCAATAGAAGAGGTTGTCTTGATGCCCAAATATCCTCAAGTTGATCATCTCAAGATCAAGATGCATGCACATAAGAAAAAAATGGTTTTCAAGTTTAGGAAGTAGTGCATCTTGTAATACATTTTTGGACCGTCAATTTTCAAGTCTTCATAGATCCACTTGATCCGCGCTATTTTTGAAGCTTTAAATTTTATAATTAGATATGAAAAATATATTTTGAGGCCATCACAAATATTTGAAGTATTAAAATCACATTTCTCAACACGTTTTCAAGATTTGCTCTACTCTGATTGTTTAGAGCCTCAGCTCTAAACAAACATTAAATCCCCTTGTCTCTCTCGATCGACAGAGAGAAATCCACAAAAAAAAAAACCATTAGTTTAGAGACAAAAAATGTTTAAAAACCATTTGAATGCAATGGAGATATACAAATTTCTTCTCTGTCTAGAGCGCTACAATTGCAGTATCTTATCAACAAATAATCCCCCCAAAACCCGAATGAATACAACAAAGACAAATACGGCTATCGCATCAAAGCACAAAAACATTCAGATAAGTGAGTTTAATTTTAAAAAAAATAAAAAAAACAAATGTAAGAGTAAATACAATGGAGATTTACAGGAGCATCAGATAACGAATGAATAGTAAAATGATGATTCATCGAATGACTATTCATCTATTGTATTTCCAAAACAGGAGGCTCTATAGAAAAATGTGGGTTCAATATTCATCTATTGGCTTTATTGGAAATACCGGTATATGTGGAGGCCCTAGTCTAATATTCAATACATAGATCTATCTAGGAACTCGTACATAAAGATACTAATAAATTAGGTTGGACCAAAGCAAAAACAATTTTGTGTCATGCCGTGAATATATTTTAAAAAATTATAACGGTATGTTTAACACCTAATAGATATGTCATAATAGATCCGAACACTTGCCCCGGTTTGACTTCCATATGATAATTGCTCTAGTGAATAACTAAGAATAACTAAGGAAAGCTCGGTGAAATATTAGTGTCAAACTAACATAATCAGCAAATCCGACAACTAAGAAAGAGTTTGAAACACACAATTTTATAGTAAAACAATAAAACTAAGAGAAATAAGGATGGGGAAAGGAAAAGAGGATTTTTAATATCTTTCTCATGATACTTTCAATGTCTAAAATATTTTTAATTTTCCAATTAAATAAGAAGCTCTCCCTTTTAAAAATATTTTATGGGGTGAAGATTTTAACAAGTAAAAGAAGGAATCAAAATTCTATTTAATTTTAAGATGTATTCTTTCATTTGCTATCCATCCTAATTTCTAACTAAACTTTAGTCTTTTACATATGGGGACTTATGATCTCACTGTAAGTATTACCTTTAATAGAGCAGAATCGTAGACCAAAATTCACGTAACCAAGTAATTGGAAAAAAAGCTATGATGATCATTTAAAATCCATGAAAACTATAAAAAAAATCACAACGGCAAGACTTAAAGAAAACAATATTATTAAAGACAACTTATCAATGGTCATTATTTGTATGTATGTGAAAACAACTTAGGAAATTGCCAAATTAATAACGAGATTGCACCCTCTTTCATTAGAGTCTCATAACAGCTTTACGTCTCTCTTTCAAATAAAAATGTACCAGGCGTTTTTATTCATACCCCTATGTGATTATGATTATGAGTGATTATAATTATAATCACTCCATGAGATTATAATCTCATAAAAATAGAAATATCATAATCTCATATTATAATAATTGTGATAATATAATATACTTTACAACTAATTTGGAGTAAGTGTGTGTTACAAAATTCAAAAATATTTTTTTGGACACTGACTAATGGCACTCGATTTTAAATCTAAATTTGATGATTGTGAATACCCTATCTGACATGTTCAGGAGAGGACAAGATTCAATTTCAACCCATGTTGAAATATTTTGGGAAGAAGCTCAAAGTTCGTAGGCTTTGGAGTCTCCCATCGCTCCCTCTATTCGATACTTTCATCAGGTTTTGATCCTTCTTGAATACATTTGTTTAGCTGATCAAGTGAGAAATTAGCAATATCACTAAAGAGAAAATGATTATCAGTTTTATTTTGGTGATAAGTCAGTAAAGAGAAAAATTAGCAATATTACTAAAGAAAGAAAAAAAAAGATTATCAGTTTTATTTTGTTGCTCACGCTTGGCTTTACAACTCATCTATTTCATATTTGCAAGTACTTGAAGAGTATTTAAATTTCAACATATTATGTTTTGTTTTTGGCAAATTTCCCAGTAGATGGTTGGTCTTGTGAATTAAAAAGAGTTCAAAGAGAAAGTAAGTGGTCACATTGTATGCATTTCATATAATTATGCTTCACATAATACACATGATTTTTATATTAAGCCACTAAATAGAAAATAATAGTATTATATTTTTTATATAAAAAAAAACCTTTAAAATCTTAGATATTCTTATGAAGGAAATTATAAATAATTGATACAAACTTACCAATTTTTCATATTTTCAATAATTTTAAATGTTATAAATTTATTGTGCTCTCGAAATATTTGTGCATGATTATAATTTTTTACATTTATTTTAAAAAAAAAAAATCGATCTGAGGGAAAAATTTTAGAAAAATGAAAAATACAAAAAACAGGGGATTACGATTTTGCAGTAATATTATCAAAACTTATAGACCAAAAGGTAAATTTGGTAATCTTACCGGTCCATATATCAACACCCCTTTTATCTTTATGACCATCTCAAGGCATAGTTGGTCAGTGACTCAAGTGGTGGATATGATGTTTTGGATTTCATTCTTATTACACGTGGGGAATCCTAGTCCTATTGTTTTACCGAACAAAAAAAATAAAAATAAAAAAACAGAATGATGAACCCAAGGGACCATGATTTCTATTCACTTCATTAGACTATGGTATACATTTTCTAGGTACATCGGTAAACTTTCCCCAGGTACACTATACAATGCCTGGTCAAAAGGTGAGAGATTGGGTTGGCTTTCCATGCCTAGGTCCACCAATGTGAAAAGAGCGGTCCAGCGAAATTTCTAAGTTATGATGAGATGGAGAAACGGACCGTGCACACACCTCTGGTGTGCTCACTTATGGTCCCATAGGACCACGGCGGGCTCGAGTGGACTTGTGCCGCACCACGCTTCCACTACACATCGGTCAAGGTGCCATCTTGCTATCTTGAAAGTGAACTACTAAGAAAAAGAAAAAGAGAATAAAACCCATGATGATGATGAAAATAAATAAATAAAGGAGATTCATTCACCTACGTTTTTCTAGGGTGGCAATGAACCTGAACCCGACCCAAGGGATAGGCTCGATCCAGGTCCAGGTATGGGTCCAAAAACTGCACCCGACGGGTCAGGTCTGGGTCTAGTAATATTTTTAAGTTCCAACACATGAAATATATTTAAATATAGTCAAATATATGAATATTTTAATTTTTTTAGTAGGATTTGGGTCTGAGTCCAAGTCCCACACTATATTTTTGTATTCAGGTATGCTCAGGTTTGGGTTTCATATCATTTTTTCGGGTCCGACTAGGTCTCATATCATTTTTGTTGGGTCTGACCTGGCCCATATCATTTTTCAGGACTAACCGGGCCCGACCTTTGGCCACCCCTACTTTTTCTTGAGAGGATTCACCCACCTTTTTCTCAAGCAAGAAAAGGGAGGATGGAACTTGGGGAGAGAGACCCATGATGTTGTCATTTTGGATAAGAAAGGCGGAAAGCAAAGGTAAACATGCATTCCTTCCCATTGGAGAGGAAAACATGACACCAAACAAGGAGTGGAGGGTGGGGTATCCTTAGATTCATATCAATTGTAGGTATCAAGAAACTCCAACCAAAAATATTATATATATATAAAAAAAAAAAAAGAGGAGAGGAAGGTTTACTTGGATTATAACCAATTATAAGTAATAAAAAAATTTAGGTCAAAATATTATACGCTCCTATAGGAGTATGTCGACACATTCATTCTCTTGGTTTACTTGGATTACAACCAATTGTAAGTAATAAAAAATTCATGTCAAAAGATTATATGCTCCCACTGGAGTATGTCGACACATTCACTCTCTTGGTTTACTTGAATTATAACCATTTGTAAGTAATAAAAAATTTAGGTCAAACGATTATATGCTCCCACAGAAGTATGCCGACACATTAACTCGCTCCAATAAAACCTTAAGTAATTATTCCTTTGACTAAAACCACTAGCAAAGCGTATTTTTCGGATTTCAAATTTTGGAGATGTAACCTCTGCCCCTACTGTCCAATCGCAAAAATGGAAAAAGCTGTAAAAGGATGCAAACTTATAATGAAGAACTATGGATGCAAACTTATAATGAAGAACTATGGATGCACCTAAAAAATCCATCAAAAAAAATAGTTTCAATGTTGAAAATTTGATTGATCATCTCGACATCGAGATGTATGACCATGAAAAATAAAAAGATTTCAAGTCTCAGAAATAGTGCATTTTACAACATATTATCTACACCGTCCATTTCCAAGATTTTCATATGTTTATAGCTCTACTTTATTTTAACTATTTTTTAAATTTAAAATTTTATAATTAGATATAAAAATAGATTTTGAGATAATCCTAAGAACATTTTATATCAAAAATATATACCAAGATAAATTTGAAGGTGTACCTTACCTCTAAGCTACGAATGCATCTATATGCCAACTTGATGCAGGGAAAGAATAAAACCAGAAAATTAATAATAAAAAAAAAAAAAGTTGAGAGAAAATACCCTCTCTCAAAAGTCTGCAGGGAATCCACACCCAAAATAATCTCTTTCTAACGACTAATTTTTATTCATTCATAGACTCTTTACAACGAAGGAAACCTCCTTTTAAATAGACTAAAAAAGAAGATAAGCAAAAAAACACGGAATTTTTAATACAATTTTTCTAAATATGAAATTTGGTACGTGCCATCTTCTCATTGGGGCGCACTTATAAAAATATTAACAATAATTTTTTGATAAAAAATAATGACCAAAATACCCCATTGAATCTTTCAAGGATATTTTGGTCATTTTATTTTATTGAAATTATTTTTTTTATATTTTTCGTTAGTGCGAACTTGATAGAGGAATGGAAGTCCAAATTTTGGTGTCAAAATAATTTATAAAAAAAAATTAAAAATAAAATAGTGTAGAGACATGACATTGTGATTGGGGCCATCTTAGCCCTCTATTAAAAAATGAAGGGTTAGATAAGGGAGAGGATAGAACTTCTATGTTGTAAAAAAAACATAAAAAGCTTTACAAAAAGATAAGAGAACCCCCTACACGCACTCGCCTATTTTATCTATCCCTTACTTTCTCTCATCATTTTTCCTCTCTTTAATTTATGTCTCAAGAGATTTGCTTCTCACGTTTTATCCAAAGCTTCCCATTCAAGCTTCCCACGTTTTATCCAAATTCCCATCCAAAGCCAAGGTTGTTCTTAGTTAGAAACGATCATAATAAAGACGCTTATTGTTCTTAAAGGAAAGAAGAGAAAGCGGTTGCGCTTTCAAAGCGAGGGTAAGCACTTTCTCTTAGCTTACTGACGGACCTCTATCGCTATCTATGTATATGTCTTTTCTTGCCAAGCCTATCACTTCTAAGAGAGCTTACCGACGGCATACAAAGAGAAAAAAAACTGTATAAGAGAAAGCGCTTTGGATGTTTTATCTAAATTTCCATCTGAAGCTCTTAATGTTTTACTCGAAGCCTTCCTATTGTGATAGAAATAAAACTCCCTTAATTTTAACCTTGTCCTATTTACTAACTCAATCGATACAAGATAAACCCAATAGAAATTCATGTCCTCCTAATTATCCCTGCGTAACCCCTATTCTTATCAAAAGTATAAAAATTAAAATAACCGATATAACCCTTAAATAAAATATTTAAAAAAATCCAATTATCCCTACGTAACCTCTATTTTTATCAAAAGTATAAAAATTAAAATAACCCTTATTTAAAATACATAAAAAAAATCCAAATTAGGTCATTCCATGATTGCATCAATCTCCTTTAGTGGGAGAAAACTCGTCCTCGAGTTTTGAAGTAGGCTAAGATGAGATCTACATCAACTTGCATCCTTCTTTTGCCTTTTTCCCTTTTGGCTCTAAAAATATCAATCGTTGTGATACGTCAAAAAATGGAACCAAATCTGAAGAAAAAGGGATTAATGCAAATATTTAGAACTCAGCCATCCTTTCATCATTTATGAGCTTGTGATTGACATTGTGATTGACAATGTCTTCAAAATCCAATGCCTTTTCTAAAATAGGATTTTTCACAAAATTGTGATTGACATCGTCCTCAAAATCCTCCAAATCCAACGCCTTCTCTGGGATAAGATTTTCCACATGATTTTCGACATGGATAGGAAACATGATCTTAGGAATGTCATTTTTTATAAGAACTATGATATCAAGAAAATCATTTTTAATAGGAACGAGATGAAAGTCACCTCCTTCACCTTCATTGCCTTGATCTCCAATGTTACTCTCCAAATTCCATTCACACTGAAGCTGAGCAAATTTCTGCGTGAGCTCTTCTATTCTATCAGCTGAAGGTACGAGTTTTTCTACTTTCTCCACTAGGGCTTGACTCTGATACCAATTGATGCAGAGAGTTAATAAAACCAGAAAATTAACAATAAAAAGAAAGAAGGTTGAGAGAGTAGCAGAGAGAGAAGAAACCCCGAAAATTAACAATAAAAAGAAAGAAGGTTGAGAGAAAATACTCTCTCTCAAAGGTTTGAGAGGGAATCCACTCCAAAACAATCTCTTTCACGAGACCATTTTTTATTCAATTCATAGGCTCTTTACAATAAAGGAAAATATCCCTTTAAATAGACTGAAAAAGAAGATAAGCAAAAGACACCCTCCTATTTTATTTATTCCCTTACTTTCTCTCATCCCTATTTTTCTTTAACCACGAGATAAACTCATAACCACCTAATTATCCATTTGTACTCCCTAAACAAAAAAATAATTAAAATAGCCCTAATAATCTAAACTAACATAATTCTTAAAAATCCCCAAAATATAATTTTTAATTAAAGTAAGTAAAAAATTCAAATTAGATCATTCCATGTCTGCATCACTACTGCACCCCTCAAAAATAAATAGATAAATAATAAAGCTAAAATATCTATGTGTGCCCAGAAAAAATAATGTTCTAGGCCAAAGTGATTAGATTTGAAACGCAATCGACGCTTAAAAGAAGAAGACCATAGATTTCTTATACATAAGAAAAGCATGCTTAAAATTGTTTTGGCCATGAAGTGGAAGAGGGAGGACTCAAACCGTAGGTTTAGGCATCATAACAAGTTTGACGACAGCTTCATGAAAACATCCCATGACAACATGCCTCTAAAGTTAATTGTATACAATGTATACAAAAAAAATTACTTTTTGGATAATAAGAAAAGAGGATGCAGTTCTTTAACGTTTAGTGTTATGGATATCCTACGGTTCAGTTAGTATTTTGTCCTTGATCCCCAAAGTATTACTTTTATTTGTGGTAAGATATAGTATTATCCTAATGCATACAGTATTATCTTAATACAATAAACACTCATACATGGGACAAGTTCTCAATATTTATATAAAATAATAAAAAATATAGTGAAATACCATTATTTTTTCCAAACATTAAAAATTAGATTTTTTTCAAATTTTAGAGATTTTTTAAAAATAATTTTGAGGCTGAAATCGACCAATCTAGCTGATTCTCTTATTCAAACCCCCTATTCACCAATACAACCCATTTTTTTGAGTGGCCGATTGATGCACGGAAATTTGAGAGAACAGTAAACACATAATCGTTTCCCTCCGTCAGCGATCCGTTTTTTAAAACCTTGATCTAAACTCTGAAGCTAGGTGAACTTGGAACGATTTTACACCATCCAGTTTGCTCCTCTCATTAATGTTGGTTTAAGGGTTTTTTAATGCCTAATTAACAAAATTGTGTTAATATTATATATTGAAGTTGAAATTGAACTAAAAATCACTTGAACCACTGTGAAAACCAAACTTCTTATGATAACAGTGGTGAGAAATTGGACTTCTTTGAAAAGCCACAATGAGAATTGGCTCTCCTTGTTCAGCAGTGGCTAATTACTCTGCCTGTGGCATAAGCAAACATGAGAGACTACGAAATGAGGCCGAAAACTGAGAAATCTCAGTTAACTATTATCAAAAGACACAAGGAGACCTCAAATTCTTCTTGAAACTTATACCGAATCTTAATCATATGGTGCTCAAGGAACTTATAGATGACAACACCATGACAACATCCCCGAATCTTTGGTCTAAACTCTAAAGCTAGGTGGCCTTAGGGAATGATTCTACACCATCCATTTTCCAATAAGCAAAGTGTAAAACAGTGAAACCAGGACTGAAGCTTTTGATCCTCTCATTAATGTTGGTTTTAGGGTTTTTCTGAAGCCCAATTAAAAAACTATGGAGATAATATTGTGTGACATTATATATTCTAGTTGAAATCGGACTTAAAATCACTTAAACCACAGTGGAAAAAAAGGGACTCCCTATGATAATCGTGATGAGAAATTGGACTTCTTTGAAAAGCTGCAGTGACGATTGGCTCCTGTTTTTTTAGTTGTGGCTACAGCTTGATTTGATCA
Organism: Amborella trichopoda; assembly: GCF_000471905.2. The sequence continues at coordinate 2,885,755 of NW_006500346.1, read as the reverse complement.
AACTTTGGGTCAAACACTGTAAATTTACTTTGCCCTTTACTAAATTTTCAATTTAAAAATGGGATTTTCATAGTGTTTAAAGTCATTATCATGTAATGCAGCTACAATGGAGGATGTGAGAATAGATATAAAGGATTGGCACATGTCACAATCGTATCGGATCAAAGTATAGAGTTAGTTGGTTAGGTGCAGAACCGCGGTCAAGATTTAATTGCCTCCACCATAACCACACTGAAAATTTATCAGGGTATTTTTATATTTCGAGAGGTCGGACAAGAAAAGTTGAATAATTGAATTCAAAACATTTGAACTACCTTAATCCACTAATAAACACTAGATCAATCAATCACATGTATTTATTTGACAAAAGATAATTTACTGTTCCTCGCCGTTTCGAGCCAAACACCCTACAATCTATTTAAATTGTTTTGAAACACCAAATGCTCCAATTCTAAATCAGCCTAAAACTAACAACCATTACAGTCAAGAGTCAAGAGTGCTAATAATTTGGAATTTTCCTTTTGTCAGTTGACTCGTTCTGGCTAAAGAACAACCACTTAGTGCTTCAATGGCCTTTTGAAACATCTCATATTTAAACAAACTTGCAGGTTCTCCTAAAAGGGGAAAAAAACCCCAGAATTTGGCTTATATTGGTTTCCCAAGTCTGTAGTGGGGTTTACTGCTTAAGAAGCCAGAATTTGCCTTGTCATAATTTTGTCTTAATGTAAATAAATTGGAAGAGATAGAGAATCCAACACATTCTAGCAAAAAGTTGCTCAAAATATGAACTAGTGGAGTATGTTGACATAGGAATTAGAATAACGTAACTAGGTTTTGGGCAAGTCTACTAATCAGGGAGCTAGTCCTTTTTAATTTTCTCGGGTTAGTTAATTATTGACAAAATTAGAGGAGTGGACATGGGAATTTCATCAGTGAGCCCGTCATGCCTTAAAACTTGACTGAACTGCCATAACCAATCCTTGCTAGGCATCGTTCCCTTGGTGCATATATAAGTATCTCCGAGCCGATTTTGAATCACCCAAGTTGACCTGGCATTGGGAGCTGGAGGACTTTGAGCCGAAACACCAAGGAATCACTCATCTCCTCGATTTTCCAAAAAAACTCAATTTCGTATTAAGCATTACCCTGTCTAGCTCTAACTTGCCCGAGTCGGATCGAGGAAACTAAGCTTGGACACCTAGCAATTAGCGCTGGCAATAGACCGGGGCAGCTCTGGCCCTGGGTCCCTACGGGGCCAGCCTTAGTCAGGAAGAGGGCTGGACTGGCCTAGAAAAAGAAAAGAAAAACTAAGGGATGAGATTGGCCGCCCCTGTCGTGGCCCTGACCAAAGTCCGGCCCAGCTATGGCCCGGTCCTAGGGCCACATTTTGTAGCCCGTGCTCTAGTTTTTTAGGACACGTCGAGCCTGGCTAGCTGGCCCATTGTCCGCCCCAATGGAAATTCGGAATATGTACCCGACTTCTCAAACACTGTTCTCGACCACCGCTAAGGATATCCTAGACTTTTTACACAGTAATCTAGATGATCTTCAAGGATATTCTCAAAGTAAACATGAGTATTCCAACTATCACAACTTTAGGCCTTTTGGCAGTGAAATAGTGGAGATGGAGGCCTCCTAGATGTGGATGGAGACGTGATGGTTTTGGGTCCTTATCTGAGGCGTGCACTGTGCAAGTCCATAGTGGGGAGATCCTTTTCTTGGGCAAAGACAACAAATGTCAACTCCCCAAGCCACTAGCCCACTCTTCCTCTCTCCCACCCCTATATATTCTCCTAGGACCCTCTCAAACTTATTGTGGCAAGAGTTTCCCTAAGAATAAAGCTTCTGGAACTTGGTTACTCTCCCTAAGGTTTCATACTCAATGTAAGTACTTACTAAACTTTAAGCTTTCCTCTTCTTTACACCCTTCTTCCATGCAACAAAGTGCCTCTCTAAACTCCATGGCTTAGACTACTACTTTAGCTTTGCATTGTTTTAATCTCAAAGGATTCCCATTTAGAAAAAGAATACAATGAGACCATTTATCTTTGATACATGGTGCTCACAATTGATATTCATTATTGGATGTGAAGTTGGGTGACTGCATTTATTCCATTTACGAAGCTCAAACTTTAAAAAAAAAATTTTTCGAACCCCAAGCTGTTCGATTTTACACCGGATGATTACAAATAATTGTTACTTACTTGTATCAAAGATAAATGGTCTCATTATATACAATCCCTTTCTATTTAAGTTATTTATTGAACCTCTTCTACAAATTTTGATATTAGCAACCAGAGACACAAATTCTACTACTATGTAAACATGCACACCCAAAAGCCAGCATTATGTGCATAACATTTTGGAAAAAGTTAGAGTGGACCACAAAAACAAAGTTTTAGTTTTGCCAAAAGATTATATGCTCCTGTTGGACTATATTGTTTGTTCAATCCTCACAGAAAATCCCATCTAGGAGTACTTTTAGGAACCCAAGTTTTTTGAAATGTAACCTCCTCAACCTAGCGACCAATATCAGAAAAATAATTATTTATGATAAATAACAAAAATAACTAAAAGATAAAAAATCATAACTCTGTGTTGAAAAAAAAATTAGTTCTTAAGATGGAACAACTATCGTCGAATTCTTGAATAATTAGATATAAGCACTGTTTAAAAAAACGCCGAGTCGAACCGGACTCGCCCAGTTCGACTCGGGAATCGCCATGGACGGATCGAATCGGCGAAAAAAACGGGATTCGTCCGATTCTAGAGAGAACCGGACGATTCTGCACAGTGACTCGCCGATTCAATGTACTGAATCGGTGAGTCCGAACAGTGAATCGGCGAGTCCTGTACGGAATTTTTTTTTTTTTTTTTTTTTGGAATCCATGATAGATTTTTTTGTAATACTTGATCGATTTTTTTGTAATCCATGATCCAATTGTTTTTTTTTTTTGTAATCCATGATCGAATTTTTTGTTTTTTTTTTTTTTAACCCATGATAGAATTTTTTGTTATCCATGATCGAATTTTTTGTAATCCATGATCGAAATTGTTTTTTTTTTTTCTTGTAATCCATGATGGAATTTTTGTTTTTTTTTTT
>NW_006500346.1:2848876-2882487 GCF_000471905.2 Amborella trichopoda | reverse complement strand
GAACAATAAACGTCGTCTATCATTTTATTTTTAGATCATATTGTTACTTAATTTTTATGTCTTTATTGTAGTCCATGTATGTTGATATACTTATTCCATGATAATTATATGTTTATCCTTTTGTGTGATGTAAATTAAATGCTAAATGGCGGTTCATGCAGGGAAAGAACAAATCAATATTCGCATATTCATTCAAAAACATGAAAATTCTTAATGGAGTACCTCATTTCTTATTGAATTCCTAAAAAAACAATATTTATAATGAATTTTAATAAATTTTTCGGATTTTTTTTAAGCTTTATTATGACCGATTTACCCGATTCTCGATCCGGATCACCGAATCGCCGATCCGGATAGGTTTTTTGGAAGCCCGATCCGGGTCACCGATCTGTTTTTTACACCAATGGATATAAGTGTTTAGGAATTCAAAATCCTTTTTATTCTTTTTTAAAATACTCATGATTCTAAAGTGGTTCTCAAATTTCAAATTTTGAAACTGAGAAAAGTTCCTCCTTCGTGCCTCTTTCACCTGAGTAAATATATAAAGTGTGCCCATGCCACACTACTGTTAAAATAAGGAACGTTGTCAGTTTTTGGATTTTTGAAAACATTATACTTTCTTAGAATTTACAGAACTTCACCTGCTCAAAAAAATATATCTGAAATACCCTTTCTTAGAATTTACAAGACATAGAATGTTCACTTCTCAATGATGAGAAGCTAGAAGTAGTGTCTTTGTTTTTTTTCAACCCTTGAACGTGTAGTGCTGAACTGCCTAATTAAAATCATAGCGTCTCTCTCTCTCTCTCTAAAAAGAAATAAGGTGCTTTAGAGTTGGCCTATAAATTCTAAGTTCTTGCATTACAAAGCCATCTTCTCTCCATATCTAATGTAATGTGGTCCTCTATAGTGGGCCTGCAAAATTTCAAGTCCTGTCATTATTTTGCAGCTGCTTGCATGGGGACACCAGTGGGGTTTATGGTGATTCTTGCTCTAACTATGTTAGCTTTGGGTGCCACCTATGGCTCACCACCAATCCCTCAAACTTATATTGTTCACATGGACGGTGATAAAGCCCCATCAGCCTCCCTCTCTCCAATTGAAGCCAAAACATGGTATGAAAACCTCATGACCTCAACAATGGAGGCCTTCAAAGAAGAAGAAGAAGGCATAGAGAGCCACGAACCAGAGATAATGTACGTTTACCGAACAACCATGTCGGGATTTGCTGCCAAGCTCACGGCCAAACAGGCTGAAGCCCTCCCAAAGTTAGAGGGGTTCCTGGCAGTATACCCTGAAACTCTATATCAATTGCACACAACACACTCACCTCAATTTTTAGGCCTTCAATTAGGCCAAGGTCTTTGGAGCAACACAAACTTGTCCTCCGATGTTATAATCGCAGTGGTTGACACTGGTGTGTGGCCTGAACACCCAAGCTTTAGCAGCGATCACAAGACCGTGGCCGTGCCCGAGAGATGGAAGGGTATATGCGAGACTGGGATTAAATTCACTTCAGCTAATTGCAACTCGAAGCTTGTAGGGGCTCGGGCGTATTTCAAAGGCTATGAAGCAAATGGGGCAAAGATTAATGATACTTCCGAGTATCGATCAGCTCGGGACTCGGAAGGCCACGGCACGCACACGGCTTCGACTGCAGGTGGAAATTTCATTGCCAATGCGAATGTGCTGGGCAATGCCAAGGGGTCAGCTGCTGGGATGAGGTAACACAAACTGCTTTCTGTTAATCGGCTCACACACAATGATGCTGTGAACACTCCTACGTAACTTTCGCACCATCGGATGTCAACAATGGATGGCTGGGGTTTGTTATTCTGCTCAAAAGTAGTCATGTCCCTCCCCACTCCACTCAAAGTCAGTCAAATTTATTCACAGACTTCCAGTAGACTTCTACTAGAGCAAGCACACCCCAGCCCCCCGATGTTGACATCTGTCTGTTGTTGACATTCGACGGCTATAGTGATGTGAACGTTACATAGGTACACGTCAAAAATCTAGTAAAAGATTAAAGAAAAAAAAAATTATGCCTTAAAAATAATACATCTGTAACAAATTATCTAGACCATCTATTTTTAAGATTTTCAAAAATTTATAAACCCTGCACCATTTTTTAAATTTTAGATTTCATGATTACCATTAACCGTGGATTTCCAATTAAAAGAAAAGAAAAACAAAGCCGTTGCTTGTACTAAAACTGGTTAGTACAACACTTTTTCTGATACGAAGTGCAGTACCAATAGGGATCAACTTAACAGGGATTGTGAGTTTAATTTTTTACTCCCATTGGAGTATACTGTAGCATTCCCCAGAGACATATGCACCATCGAAACAACTTTAGGCCGTAGAGATTGGATGAGAAAGGTTACAATCAGCTTATTTGTACGGACTGATCCTGTTCAATCTCTGCCGTCCAAAGAGGCATGTACACAGTGGATAGGCATGGTGCATACGCCTAAGGAGCATAACATATTTTCCCTCTAACCAAAATGGAGGAAATATAACGGTCTGCAAACATTTATGCTGAAACTCAATACTGTGAATCTGCAATAACGCTTGTAAACAGTGTTGTAAATAACTTAATCAGGTGCTGACTCAAGCACCCAATATTCGAGTCAAGCACCAGAGATTCGAGTCCCTGTAGTTCGACTCATGCCAGTCCTGAGTCAGAACAGGGAATTTTAGGAAGAAAAACATGGATTCTTATGGAAAAACCAGAGACTCGGGCGATCCCGAAGCTTTCTGTCCTGGAACTGTCGAGCTCCAACAGCTTGAACAGGCAATATATCAACATTGGCAATTATGTTTCTTGGGGTTCAAGTACCTGATTAACAGAGTTACAGAAGACAAATGAACAAATGGGCAGGGCCATCCCCACCATTCAAAGGGCTAATCATTAGATTAAGGAGTACCATTTAATCGGGCACCGATATAATTGACATTCTAGATCATTAATCTCGAAGTAAAGTACTTCACTCTTTTGCTTAAACTTGCCGAAATTTCGACCAGGTACACGGCCCGGATTGCTGTCTACAAAGTGTGTTGGGGTGGAGGTTGTGCGTCCTCAGACATAATTGCTGCCATCGACCAAGCAGTTGCGGATGGTGTCGATGTGATTTCTCTCTCGCTTGGTAGCGGCCCTAGACCTTACTACAGTGACCCCATTGCAATCGGGGCTTTCGGGGCCATCCGAAAGGGGGTGTTCATCACTTGCTCTGCGGGAAACAGTGGCCCCTCTGAATCCAGTGTCTCCAATGCTGCCCCGTGGCTCATGACCGTCGGTGCCAGTTATCTTGACCGTACATTCCCCACTTCCATTAGGCTTGGTGATGGCCGCACCTTCAAGGGCTCATCCCTTTATTCGGGCCCTCCTACAAAGTCACTGCCTCTGGTCTATGCTGACACTGCTGGAGACCAGGGCTCCGAGTACTGCACAGATGGATCTCTCTCGAAGAAATTGGTCACCGGAAAGATTGTGGTTTGCGAGCGCGGAATGAATTCAAGGGTTCAGAAAGGAGAGCAGGTGAAGATTAATAAGGGTGCAGGCATGCTTCTCTTGAACACACAGGAGCAGGGTGAAGAGTTGGTTGCAGATGCCCATGTCCTACCGGCTTCTGCCGTTGGTGCTTCTGTAGCCCAAGCCATAAAAACTTACATGAAGACCACCAAGCAACCCAAGGCTCAAATCGTGTTCGAAGGGACCATGTACGGTTCTGTCGCACCCATAATGGCCGCTTTCTCATCCAGAGGCCCCAGTGCAGTTGGAACTGATATCATAAAGCCAGACATCACTGCACCCGGTATGAACATACTAGCAGCATGGCCGCTCTCGGTAGGCCCCTCTGGCTTGCCATCAGACAAGAGGAGGGTGAAATTCAACATAATTTCCGGCACCTCCATGTCGTGCCCACACGTAAGCGGGCTAGCTGCGTTGCTCAAGTCTGTGCACAACGACTGGTCTCCTGCAGCCATCAAGTCGGCACTCATGACCACTGCATACACATTCGATAACAAAGGCAAGCCTATCACAGACATGGGCAAGAAGGCTCAAGCCACACCCTTTGCATTCGGGTCAGGCCACGTGAACCCCGAGAGAGCCACAAACCCTGGATTGGTATATGACATCTCTACAGATGACTACCTAAACTATCTATGCAGTCTCAACTACTCATCCTCGCAAATGGCCATCATGGCCGGGCAGAGCTACACTTGCCCCACTCAAAAGGCTCTACTCCCCGGAGACCTCAACTACCCTTCATTCTCTTTGGATTTCTCTAATGGAGGCTTTAATAATTCTTCAGTGACCTACAGTAGAGTGGTTACCAATGTGGGGACTCAAGGGAGCAAGTATGAGGCTAGGGTTGTGGCCCCTGAAGGTGTGGTAGTGAAAGTAGATCCCTTGGTTTTGGCCTTTGGGAAGAAAGGTGAGAAGAATAGTTATAAGGTTACTTTCATGGTAGTCTCTAGTAAAACCAAAGGAGCCTCTTTTGGAGAGCTTGTGTGGGTCTCTAATGGATACTCTGTTAGGAGCCCAATTGCTGTGCTTTGGGGGTAAAATAACCATGAACCAGTCCCTATTATAGATAATAGAGTGATCAATGTCAAGAATACTTCTAGTTAGAGTAATGTTTATAGTGCAAGATTGACGCCTTGAATGAATTCAGTGTCCATAGACATAATATAATTTCATGCATATCTCTTGAATGGATTCAAAGGTGCATAGACTCTATCAAAGAAGTTAAGTATGGGACTATATCATGAATGCTCAGAAACCTTAGTTCTTGTAACTAGTGATTAAGAAATTGTTGATCCGACTTGATTTGGGAAAGGAAGTGCAGCAATTCGAATCCGTGGAACCTCGGAATCGCCCCGATTCTGGGGTTTTTAACTTTTCTTTTTAGTTTCTTTGTTAAATAATAAATATAGACCAATCCGCTGCAAGAATCGCGCAATCGGACAAGATCAATCTAGTGCAGACCCTATCTAGTTGGAACCCAATTCTGAATTTTGAAACACAGCTTGCACATGTGTATTGATCCTTTCATTCTTTGGCATGACATGTGCGTGGATCCTTTCATTCATGGGTGTGGAGCACTCCATACCGATAATCCCTTGGATGGAAGATTAACTTCGAGGTACTTTTTCAATCTAAAATTTTGATATCCAACTTCCACTGGATGATTATTTCCACGAAACAAAATTGGACTTTGAGCTTTTGAACACTTCAAATTAATTTCCACGAAACAAAATTGGACTTTGAGCTTTTGAACACTTCAAATTTTTGGACAGTCCGTGTTCAATTTCAGGGCATTACTTTTTAGGATTGTACACACTGAAACTATTTACCTTTAATATAACGAGGTCACAATTAGTTACAACTATCCAATGTGAAATTTGATAACTTGTGTCTATCACAAAATTTGAGAAGCATTTTTTAAAAATTTTGGCTTGGTCAATAGAATAAATGCAATCATCCAATTTTACATCCAATATTCAAGATTAAATGTGATTACCTTGTACCAAAGATAAATTGTTTTCTTTTATTAATAAAAAACGGGCAAGGGGCTTCTCCCCCATTGACTTACCTAAAAAAAAAAAAAGGTAAATTGTCTCATTCTACCCATATATTTTAGAGCCGCATATATATACATATATTATGCCGAAATTTAGGAACCTTGAAATATTCATAACTAAGGGTTTTTTACCAGGGAAGCATGTAGCATGAGAGCTTATAATCGTTTTGCCTTTGTTTTCTCCTATTACCTTTTCCAGTAGGATTCTGACTCACCTATGACAGTATATCCACCTTCTAAATTTCATCTTGAAGATGGATTTTAGATCCAATACTTCACAGGCTTATCATATCGACCACCATAATTATGGACCTAAATTATAATTTTGAGCCTTGAAACTCGTCCATCTTGTCCACCCAAAAAACAAAATTCCATCTACTTTCTTTTTTTACTATTCATTTTAGTTAATCAAAGATCTTAGAGCTCCATATTCATGAATCTAAGGCTGAAAAAAATTTGCAGTGAATTAATGTGTTTCTCGTCCTACAACTAGAATAGACACATGTTTGGGAGAACTAACCCAAACCCTTGGGTTATTTTTGAAAAATAATGAAGCATATACTTTTGTTCATAAAAAAGGAAGACGGTAAAAGACATATGCTTCGTAAATCTTTTTTGTTGTTTATTTTCTCTTAAAACATAAAAAACGTGAAGAAACTTTGAAATGCTTTACCTCTCTTGCCACAATACGTTGACTCACCATTTAGTTTTATCTTTTAAAAAAAACAACTTGACTGGCATTGTAAGTTACTCGAATCGTACGTGTCTAGCACCCCATTACACGTGCAAACCATGTTATCTCATAAATGTTCATCTCATCTCATTAAAGAGAAAATAAACAATGGTTTTTACTTTTTTCGTAAGACACCCCAACAGGTCAAGAATGGCCCCGAGATAAGAAGAAATCCGAAGTAGACGATCCATATTCAAAGAAGACCCAGATTAGGAGCAACTACATTATAAGCCATGCTAACTCTAGGGTTAATGTCGTCGAGATCTCGTTGCTTACAGTAACTCCAGCGTCAATGACACTCCCATTTCCATTACATCCACGGTGGCTCGAATTGCCGAATTGGCACATCAGCTGACACCTCGAAATGCGGATATTGAAAAGTGATGATTATTGTCAATAACTCAAACAATATCCTTAACACCATTAGCAGCCGTGTTGGCTTCTGATTAGTTGAGATGACCCCAATCATCTGACATCGGAATGCGTGGACTAAACTAGGTCAGGGCTTCGTTCCTTGCTAAAAATTTTGAGCATAAATATTTATATAAAGCACCAACCTTATAGTGTGGAAGTTAGTTGCACATCAAAAATCCACCTAAAAATGTTATTATTTCAAGTCCTAAGTGCATCTAGTAACATATTCTCTGGACTGTCTATTTTCAATATATAGATTTGGAGGTTTAAATTTCATAGTTGGGTTAAAATAGATTTTTTGGTGCTCTCACAACTTTTTTCAAGTAAGAAATTGAGCTTGGGTCAAGATGGTAGAGGTGGGGTTTTCATAGCACATCTCTAGTTCCATTCCTATGTAGCCTTTTAAAAAAAAAACAACTTTTTCAAGTAGATTTTTAAAGTACACCTTAGTTCTAGAGGTTGATACCTCATACAAACGACAACGACAGCCTTAGATTAAAACTCGAAAAAAAAAAGGTAAAGCTCCCTTGCATTGAAGTCTCTTTCCCACTATTTTTGTTATTACATCCATATAGTATTTTCCTTTGCATTAACCCCCATGGTGAATTATTTAGATCATTGTGAGCACACATGCCCCCATAATAAGAAACATCCAATGTTGGCCAAAATAATTTTTTTCAGTGATTCTAGAAATGATGGATCAGCATAGAATCACCTAGTCCAACCTAGGAATCAGTCACTCTGTTATGATGCTGTGTATATATGAGAAAACAGCCAAGTCTAGAAGGGGACCAACAATTCTACACAGTAAAACAACAATCCGAAGCACCAATTCATCGATCCAAACGAGTTTTTGGCCAGTTCACTATTTTTTTCACATTTTTTTGCATGTTCAATGTTTTTTTTTGCACATTAAAATGACGATCCGAACAACTGATTTACCGATCAAGACCAATTTTAGGGGTGTCGGTACCTAGTCAACGATCTATTTTTTAAGTCACTGGTTTTTTCGAAGGTCGATTCGTGCCCTTGAGTGTTTAGGCTCAAAAATGTTTTTGCCCAAGGCCCATTCGACCCTTAGAGAAAATTTAGTTATTATTTTCAATCATGTTGACCATCTTAGGGCAGTTTTGTCAAAATTACTCTAAACTTCTCTTGGTATTGGCTGCAAACAAAAACAATAAAAAGCCTATAGTTTGAATAAAAAAATAGAATGAGTCCCTATGTGTGCGGAGGCCTACTTAATAATTCTTTTTTTGAAAAGATATCCCTTAAAGAAAAAAAATGTAAATATTCAATGAGATCGTTCACCTTTGGTATAGTAAGATACAAAAATATCCCTTGCCGAAATCTCTTTGTTTAAGGTCTTTAAAAATATATATATAGAAATCACCAATTAAAATAATGAAGAACATATCACAAAAATTCCCAGCAACTAATATTGAATTTTTAGTCTTAATCGCTTTGTTCAATGAAATGGGATATCAATGGGATCAACACGTTTATTTGGTGGACTTTTTCGCTCAAAAGGAAGAAACTTGCACGACATATATAAATGTATGTCGTTTCGAATTTGACATTTCACCAACAATGCTTAAAAACCTAACATTTTTCCAAGGTCTAGTGGGTCATCAAGAACTGCTCATTGCAGGGAAGCACTCTTACTTCTAGTTGGTCTTCATGCACAAGAGTGTCAATATAGAGAAAAAGATGCAAACCATTATCGTATATGGACCCAAATGCTCTTTAATTATAGCTTATGACCCTTCGAAGTTTTAAAAATCAGACTTAGACTGGGACTTGGACTTGATCCCTTACTACGCATATAGGGGCTCTGACATAAGTCCTAGGTTCGACTCTTGCAATTCCAAGTCGGCCCGGGCAAGGTTTAATAAAAAATGTTTAAAATTTGTGAAATGGGGATATGATAAATTATGTGGGACATAATCGTATGGTCTGTGCGACTTCACACTATTCTTGAATCAACCTCATATTTTAAATTGTAATGGATAAGCCTAGGTTTGAAAAGGATGGACCAAATAATATACTCTATAGGAGTATAGTATTAAGAGGGTATTACTCTACATTCACCATGAATTGGGCAATTATTATTGCTGAAAGAAATGGAGCAGCTATAAAGTATGCAATTGCTAATCACCCATTGTCTTTGGATAAACATAAAAGCAGATATTGAGTCTAAGCTTTATTCTATGCCCATGCTGAGTATGTAATATTTTCCTTTTTCCAAACAACGATTGCCTTGGATTTCGTATCCCTCGAAAAAACCCGGGATGGACCTTGATCCAATGGTTTGTGACTCACAGTTTTAGTCTTTACAAAATTTCTTATTATAAATAAATTTTTTACTTGAAGCTAAATAAAGTGAGCGCGTATAGCATGCTCTATATGTATAACAACTCCCTCAAGCAATAGAGTGATTTAGGAGGATTTTTTTTTATTGGAAATTTTGGGAACCATCTAAGCATCATCAAATGATTATTTCCAAGAAAACAATCTACATTTTAACTTCTTGAACACCTAGACCTTTCACTCGAAAATTAGATGGTTCTTGTTTAATCTTGAGATTTTATTTTTTTGAGGTACATAGTGTTATTTAATTTGTTTTCCTGAGGTTGGTTATTATGCTCTTGAGGCTACATCCCCAAAACTCGGGGTCCAAAAAATGTTTCTAACATGACTTTTACCTGAGGGAGCAAAATGCATATTATGCTCCCACGGAGCAGCAAATCCTTTTCACAAAGTTTAAATATGGGCATATTTCTCCCATGGCCATTGGTCGAAATGTTGAAATACAATACATACAAAACATTAAAAAAAATATAAACAATGTTCGTCAATGCTTTCTTGATAATATCATATAAGCAATTTAGAAGAAAATTATTAATTTAAATTTAAAAAGAAATATGTCATTATCTAAAAACAGCTTTAAAATATCAATATACAAACTGCTAATGAACATATACATATATTAGGTTTGGTATATCTTAGAAATTATCATCAGCCTTATCATTTTTAAAAGGAAAATGTTTATATAAGACTGAGGCCCTAAACAACTAACTTAAGGTGCATCTCAAAAATTCACTCTAAGAGGTTGTTTTGATGTCGAAAAACTCCATAATTGATCATCTCGACCTTGAGATGTATAGACATGAAAAAATAAAATAAAAAGATTTCATGTTTGGGAAATGGTGCATCTTGTACTGCATTATTTGAGCCGTCAATTTTCAATATTTTCAAATGTTTAGAGATCTACTTGATCTACACTATTGTTTAAGCTTTAAATTTTATAATTAGAGATAAAGATATACTTTTAGGTCATCACAAATATTTTTGGTTTAAAAAATCAATCTTTCAATACTATTTAGAGGTGTAGTATTTAGAGGTGTGCCTTACTTTGATTGTTTAGGGCCTCAACCTTATAGAAACCACACCCTTTTTGTTTTAGGTGTATATAATTAGAATTCATATTTAATAAAATGTCAATAGAAAATCATTTTGTAAAAAATAATACACTCATAAAATTTCTCGCCCGTAACACTAAGATCTAGACCTAAATGAAGCACCCGCCAAACATTAAACGCCCTGATTGTATCACCTGTTTTGAAACCTTGAAAATGCAAAAGTCAAATATCCATTAATGTTTCAAAATACCCCTTTTAGGCATTCTCTTTTGTATTTTTTTCTCTTATTGGGTAGGTTAATGGGAGTCTAATATGGGACCTTTAATTACCACACAAATGAATATAGATTATTTCGATGTTGACAATTATGGATATGAAAAAATTATATGCATTTCAAACTAAAAAAATATTTTATCTTGTTACGCATTATCTAGACAATCTATTTTTCGAGTATTTACAAGTCCGCTAGGCCTTATCTATTTTTAGAGCTTTGAATTTTATAATCGGTAGCAAAAATAAAATTTGAGATCATCGTAATGGGCACCAACATGCTAGAGTTCCAAAGGGAAATACTTTTTGATGATTCAGAAATATTTTTTTACTGAATACCATATATGGAGCAGCAATTGTAGAGCGGTACAAATATTTTTTAATGATCCAGAAGTATTTTGTTAGGCAGGCTCACCTTAAATTTTGCTGGAATGTATGGTTTTGGATCAGAAAATTTATAAATCGATAAATTGACCATCACGACATTGACAATCATGGAATTGAAAAAAAAAAGAAATTTCTAGCCCTAAAACTAGTCTATGTTGTGACTGGTTACATAGATGGTTCAGTTCAAGTGCTCACAAACTTGCCATATCTGCTTCATTTTAGGAACTTCATATTCAAAAGGGACTTACATGCCAGCTCAATAGTTTTGAGAGCTCAAAAAACAGTATCTTAAGTGTCCATAGATCCATCACATCTACATGATTTTTAGGGCTTCTTTTGTACTCAGGGGCAAAAAATTAGGCTATTCCTAATGTTTTCAGCACCAAATTTGCTTTTTCTAGTTTGGTTTTGAAATGTTTGTGGGATTCTGAACAGCGGTTTTACCGGATCTCATAAAACCGCAGCTCTACCAAAACCACACCCTTCAATAATTGACCAAAAAATAGCTATGATTCTTGAGATGAAACATTAAAAATTTGGCAGCCCCACCTAAGTTTTTATGTGGAGTGGGCTGTTAGGTAAGCTAATATTCAAACTTAAAACTAAAGTTCAAACTTTCAAACCTTAGATACAATGTTGAGGCCTTAACCACTAACACTAGAATAACTTCTAACCTGGTCAATCTGAGGAAAAAGGAACTGGTGCATAAGCCTTTTTCAAAGAGTGGCCTGTGCATTCTAGAAGGGAATAAAAATGTCAAGAATAATAGTTTGTGAAGCTTTTTATGAGCAAAGAACCTGACCCAGATGATACCAAGACCCACATGTACCGTACCTGATGTTTTCTGTCTTTTTTTTTTTGTTTCTAAGGGAATTTCATTTTAGCTTGCTTGATGTTTTCAAGTTGGATCAAGCAACCTACCTGATGTTTTCAAGTTGGATCAAGGAAGAAAAAAATAGGAGAAAATTTGTGAAATCAGGAATCTCCACTAGAAAAAAAGAAAAGAAAAGAAAACCACCCAAGATCGGAAATCGACCGAATCTCTACTGTTAATGGAGCAGTTTGAGCCATCCAGAACCATAAGGTAGTTCTGAGCCAATTTGGCACTAGGTGATTCTTTATCCCAAGCTGAAACCAAAAATCCTAACAAGTTCTTAACCACTAGGATATTTCACCAAATAACAAGAGATTGCCTATAATGGCTGATTTCGTACCTTTTTTTTGGGAAATTTGTAGATAAATCCTATTTTATTTTTTATAGTTAAAGATAGTCTAATATATTTTATATTTATAATTAAGTTCTAGTTTTTGAAATTGCAAAGTGTATTTCTATTTTTGTCTCTTTTTCTATAAATCTGATTAATCTCAAATTTAGTAAGTTCATACTTATCACCACCACATACCTAGAAAAATATTTAAAAAATAAAATTATAAAACTGCCTCCATACTATTTAGAAGTAGTCTGATAATTTTATTTATTTTAAATTATTTTAATATTTTTATATGTGGGCAATGATGGGAGATATGAACTTACTAAATTTGAAATTATTATGATGCGTAGAAAAATAGATAAAATTTAAAATATATTTGAAGTTTTTGAAAAGTTGGACATGATTGTAAAATATGAAATATATAGAGTAAGACTATTTACTTTGGTACAAGGTGATCACAACTATTATTGACAACCGCTAGACATAAAATCAGGTAGTTGAGGATGTGACATTGAGAAGGCACAACATCAAAAATTTTTGAATGTTGTAACACACTTCAATCTATTAAATATCATATCCAATGACTACGGGTGATTGTAACTTACCAAAAGTAAATGGTCTCATAGTATACAATCCCATATGTAGATTTATTTATTTATTTTGAATGTTGAACTATTTTTAAATAAATATTCTTTTTTTTTGGTGGGTAGATAACATGGGATTTACTTCTTAACTTCCATAATTTTTTATTGTCATATTTAACTTTTACTTATTAAATCTCAATCATTATCCTATTCCTTTCTAATAGTTGTTCTTAACTTCTTGTTTTTGTACAACTAAAATTTATTTATGCTCTCTAGTTTATTTGCAATAAAAATGTAAACAATAATAAATACGATAATTTTTAAGTGATCTCCACCACTAGTGCCAGATTATATAATATATAATATACGTAACAGATATGTACGGATAGATGATTATCCAAAAGAGCCAACAAATATTATACACCCGTAGGAGTGTACTGTCCATTTACTCTATCGCATAAAACACTCCTAGAAATGATAATAGGAAGCAAATTTGGGATGTAACCTCTTCAATCCATGAATTAATCTCATAGAAGAAAATTCATAATTGAACCCTCTGTGCACTTGAAAAAAAAAGATGTCTCGAGATGGAATATAGATCGTTCAATTTTTAGAGGTTAGTAGAAAACTCAAAATTCAAACGTTTTACTTTGAAAATAATCACCTAGTTATCTTTTAAGTGGTTCCCAAAATTTCCATATAGAAAAAAAATCCTCCAAGTAGCTCTTCGGACCTAAGGAGTAGAAGTAAATTATGCTTCAAAGAGACCATAGTACACATGCTCATCATAATATATAATGCGTATCAGATGCTTTACCTTAAAAATAAATAAATAAAGTAAAAAACTCTCTGGTATCCAGACGATCCCGCGGGAGTACGTTACAAGTTTCTTTGGAATGACTGGTGATACGCGCCAAAAACGACCGGCGAAGAAGAGGAAAACTAAGTGATACGCGCTAAAAACGACCGGTGATAAGAAGAGAATCAATACTGAATTTTGTTTTGAAGAAAAAGGACGAGAATAAGAAGAAGCGGCGGCCGCGTGACGCGTCGCCGGAGCCGTTCATCTGGCCGGTCTTCGGCGATCTGAGCTCCTCGCCAGCATTAATGTCCCCGAATTTATTAATATTATGAGTAAATAATTACTTCAAAAATGAGACTAATTATTTTTGGTGCCCTAGAAACTGACAGGAACTCCCCTTGAAAGGTGAGCTACCGTCTTTGATCTTCTTCGGTTTCTTGTTTTCTTCTGATTCCTTGTTGTTTAAGGTTTTTCAATTCCTGATTTTATAAGGTTTTTTCTTTTGATTTTAAAGATTCATATTTGGTCCAAAGAACAGGATTTTATGGGATTGCGGTCTGTGGTTTGATCGCTTCAATTTTGGGGTTCTTTTTTGGAGCAAGTGAAGAAATGTTTTTTCTATTTGCTTCCATTTGCCGTAGAATTGTTTTTTCTTGCTTCCTCTCTCTCTTGTTTGTTTCCTGTACCACTCTCTCTCTCTGTCTCTCTAACTAAGAAAGCAATTGAGTTGTTTGTCCTTTGTGACTCTCCCTCACACCTTGCTATGGAATTGTTTTTCCCTGTTTGATCTCTCTCCTTTTCTTTGATTGTTTGTTGTTTGATCTCTCTTACAAAGCAATTAAATTGGTGTTCCTGTGTGACTCACTCACAACACACACCTACCAATCGGATAGGTTTTCCCTGTTTTTTCGCTCTCTCTCTTGACGCCCCCGTTGTTCTAACTCTCTCTGACAAATTCAATTCTTCTTCTTGTTTATTTCTATTGGTTCTCTCTTTTCCTCCATGGAAAACTACAATCCCCACTCCTTCTCTGATAACCGTCCTGGGCCGGACTCTCAGTCCTTCTTCTCCCCCTTTCCTCCAAACTCTGAGAATCGGCCGCCGTGTCCTCCACATCCCCACCATGGTTATAGTCCCCTTTCAAACCATCCTTACACTTACTCCAACTCTCTCCCTTCTCACCCTGCCTACCCCCACTCTGGTCCTTTAGACCATATCCCACCTCCATATCCATACCCAAGTACCCCTCCTTATACATACTCATATCCCAGTTCTTATTATCAACCACCCCCATATCCAAGTTCTTATGATCCACCACCTCATTTGTATCATGAACCTCATGTAGCCTACAATTCACCTCAACCCAGTTTCGCGAATCCGCCGAATTTTCAGTATAATTCTTCTTTCAACAACCCACATTACCATTTTCCGCAAGAGAGTGTTTCGGGGCACCTGATAGAAGTGACTTCATCTCCTGTTGCCCCGAAACCTTCTTCTCATGTTGATTCTTTCTCTTCATCTTCGAATTCTCTTTACCCGCCTGTGGAGGATCTTGTGTCAGGTATTCAATTGTCAGAACGACCATCTGCCTCTTTATACGGCTCTCACTCTTTCAATAGCAGCCAGAGCCCGAGGCCTCAGGGTGGTAGCTTCTCTCACCCCTCTCCTGGTTCTCTCTCTGGTTCAAGCTCTTTCAATAGCATTCCTAGCCCAAACTCAAAGCCTTTCTCTCACCCCTCTCTAGTTTCACCATCTATGGATTCCTCACAACATAACCAGACACTGCAAATTGTACCATTTGAGCCCTCAAAAGGCTCTTTAAAGGTTCTTCTTTTACATGGGAACTTGGACATATGGATCCTTGAAGCTAATAACCTACCCAACATGGACACATTCCACAAGACCTTAGGCGACATGTTTGGGAAGAGATTTTCGTCCCCTGTGGCTAGTAAGAATGAGGGCCACATGCCCCATCAACACATTACCAGCGACCCATATGTATCAGTTCATGTGTCTAAAGCAGTAGTCGCAAGGACTTACGTTATCAGTAATAGCGAGAACCCAGTTTGGAATCAGCATTGTTGGGTCCCTGTTGCGCATTATGCAGCAGAAGTACAATTCGTTGTTAAGGATAATGATGTTGTTGGTAGTCAGTTTATTGGGACAGTTTCCATACCCACTGAGCAAATTTGCTCTGGTTCAAAAGTTGAAGGACTCTTCCCAATTTTGGGTTCAAATGGAAAACCTTGTAAAGCTGGAGCTGTTCTTAGGCTCTCTATTCAGTTTATTCCAATGGAGAAATTGACGATTTATCAGTTTGGAGTAGGTGTTGGACCTGACTATTGCGGGGTGCCTGATACTTATTTTCCGTTGAGGAAGGGAGGGAAAGTTACTCTTTATCAGGATGCTCATGTGCCTGATGGATTCTTTCCTGGTTTGAAGCTTGATGGGGGTTTGAGATATGAGCATGGAAAGTGTTGGGAGGATGTTTATAAAGCAATAAGCCAAGCTCGACGGTTGATTTATATTACTGGGTGGTCGGTTTATCACAAGGTTAAGTTGGTCAGGGAGCAGGGTGTTAATGATTGTGATTGCACACTTGGGGATCTTCTTAGGTCCAAGTCACAGGAAGGCGTGCGGGTGTTGCTCCTTGTGTGGGATGATCCCACTTCGAGGAGCCTACTTGGTATCAAAACGGTAAGAAAATGAAGCCTTTCTGTAGGTACTACATGGTTATCTTTGTTGGTTTTCTGTGAACTTCTGTTTTATTTGATCCCTTGGAGACTGCATCTTTTTGTTTTATTATGTATATATGTGATGCTAGTTTTTCATTTTATTTTATGAGATTTCATAACTCTAGTTTTCTTGGCATAAAAATTCATTTTGTAGAAAAAAACATGCCATGAATTCTTCTATGTTTATCTCCTTATGCCCCTATCTCATTGTGCTTGCAATGTGTATTTACCTGCTTGTCTAACTGAAGGGAACAATATACACTTGCTAGCTCATTTTTTAATTTGCATTTATGCAGGATGGTGTCATGCAAACCCATGATGAGGAAACACGAAGGTTTTTTAAGCATTCATCCGTGCAGGTGTTGCTTTGTCCTCGATCTGCTGGAAAGCGGCATAGTTTCTTCAAACAACACGTTGGTGCCTCCTTACATTCTATTTGTAATTTATCATTTTTGTGTATTTCTGTTCTGGTTTGGATTCCTATGCAAATATAAAGGATTTCTTCCTTTGACGTTGATTATGATGCATCTACCCAAGTAAGGAGAACTAAGCTTGACCAATACCATTGGGTCACTTTGCTTTCATACAGAATTTATTATACATTTTTCTTTTCAGGGGTAATCCAGCATTATGATATAGTACACCTTAACCAACCAAGCACAAACTCGAATCCTAATGTAGTATACTTCTTTGAGTGCTGTTTGCATTTATGTGTTGTATCATGTATATGATATGATGTCATATTACTGCCTCTAACTGAATGTTGAGTGAGATAAGATATAACCATGTGCCCTCACATTTTATTCATTATCTTATTATGAAATTGGGGAAAGGCACTGTATGGGTTAGGTTGGTGGTTTAGGGCATTAATGCTTGTGTGTACGCGCGTGCATGTGTTTTCATGCTGGTTCATTGCCTACGTGGGTATTTATCTGGTCTGGTCATGGATCTATTTTTTTTACTTTCATATAACTTTTCACTTCAACAATAATTCTAGTATGCCTGCCACTGGTCTTCCAGATTCTTGCAGAGCCTGCGACAGCTAGTAGACTTGTTATATGGTCTCCTTTGCTGCCCATCTTGAATTCTCCTGATAATCATTAAATAGTGAGGGGTCCTCATAAAAGACAGATATCTAAGTCGACTGCATGGAAAGCAGAGCTTCTATCTTTTTCACGGACATTCTATCCTAGTAAAAGTTCTCTTCATAAATCATTCCCAAGATTGCCAAGTCAAATTTTTTGTGCAAGAAGTGCTTTCCAATTTCCTTTACTGAGTGGATCTTGGCATGTTTTCTGTATCCCTCTTTAGCTATTCTTGGTTATCTGGCCTAGGTGAAGAACTGATAGAGTGTTAGCGAACTCCAATGTGTCTTAATGAAACCTTTTTCTCATCAAATATGTTAGCGAAAGGGGGTTGTCTTTCTTTGAGGCTTGTTATTGACACTTTTCACACTATCTGCACTATTGGTTGATGTGCAGTCTTACTACTAGTGCAATTATTGAATTAGCTTAAGGATACCTCCATAAATTTTTAAGCACCCAGAGAGCCTGTTGCAGCTTTTTTCGAGCTATCACATGCTGCGATGTGTAAGAGAATTGCAACTTCTTGTCCCAGAAATAGTAATTTCTTTGTTCTATGGTCGTATGTCAAAAAAAATTTATTGTACCCATAAAAAGGAACATATTCTTTTTGTTTATTGAATGTGCAAGGCTGCATCAGGGAAATAGTAGTCTGCAAAAAAGGAACCACAGGTTATCACTTGTCTCTTTCTGTGGTTTCTTTACATGTTTAATTTAGACATTTTGGTTATTTGATGATTTCAGAGATCATCTTTTTGATGAAGATGTATGTTTTTTTTCAATCGATGTGTCAGAATATGTATGTTTGTTCCTGTGCAATGGTAGTCCTCACTGTGCTCCAGTATGTCTGTGTCAATATATATCTATCCATCTCATTAATTGGATTTCTTTTTTGTCTATCTATTCATCTATACTAACAAGCACACACACACATACAGTCATATAAAGAGAGTGTATAATAAGACCATTTACATTTCGTACAAGAAGGTCCAGACCATTACCAAAGTATGTATACACCTCTGATATTTGTTTTTTTGTTTTTTTTTTGTGTATGGAGAGAGAGAGAGAGAGAGAGATGTGTAAAAAAGATTTGATTCGCCCAATGGACCACTTTAGTGTCCATCCTACACCATTTCTTGAGGCCTTGGGGACCTTTAGATCCAAATTTTGAAAACACACTCTTTTGGTCATAGCAAAGTAAGCCCATAAAACTATTGAAAAAGAAAAAAATATTATGGTGTTTTCTATGAAGAGAAATAACGGTGTCAGATTGAGGCCCTAGGTTGTTTCATTCCCCAAAATTTGTAGCTTGACTCATCTTCGTCAGTTTAACAACTAGGAAAAAAAAGATATTGAACTCTTAAATGCCTGAATCTAGCCACCCGTAATGGAATGGCCTAGCATTTCATGCACATAGACGTACCATGCATGATTTGAAGATCCTTGTTTTTTTTTTTGGTAAATTCCAATTTTTATGTGCTCAAATGATGAACATGAGACTGTAGTTTAGTTTCTTATCGTTTGTTATCATTTTGTCTGGGACCCTAGGAAGCTATAGCAACTAAATTTTTATGTGATCGGCGCATACTGATGAAGTTGAAGGGCACGTTCTATAGGACAGCTGTGATGCCATCTTTGCTTTATGTGGTGGAACATTGGGCAGTCAAAAAACAACACACCCATAGAATTAGTGTAGCTAAAAAGATGTTGAGATGGATGAGTGGTAAGACAAGAAGGGATAGAATTCAAAATGAATACATCCGGGGGAATTTATGTGTGGCACCAATAGACGATAAGATGAGAGAAAGTAGACTTAAGTGGGCTGGCCACGTGTAGCGCAGATCGAGTACAACACCTGTTAGAAAGTGCAAGTCAGTTCAAGTGGAAGGCTCAAACAGAGCAAGGGGTAAGCGTAAAAGGACATAGTTTGAAGTAGTGAGAAAAAATACAGGGACTTATGGGCTCACTGAGCGTATGGCCCTTAATAGAGCAAAGTGGCATACCAGGATTTATGTCGCCAACCCTAATTAGTTGGAAAAAGTCTTTGATGATAATGATGATGCTAATTCCAAAAGTAGTTGAAGTGTGAGGGACAAGAAGGGGAAGAAAAGTGGTTGAAACACAGCTTTCACTAATTCAATGAGTGGTATGTTACTAGTTTATGAATTGTTCTTGAGAGATGAGTTTCCCACTGAATTCAAGTTTCACCACCTTTTAAAACTGTTTCTCTACTTTCAATGGGATTTGTACTCCAGCTTTGTGCACAACTATTTTAAATCCCTTATTCAGACCAAAGAAAAACTGGGGAATTGGAATATCCTAGATTGGGTGGTTATATTTATATGTTCTTACTCAATTTTGGACAAGTGTATAATTACGACCTTATTTTATGTAGTTTCATTTATCTGTCCATATCCATCCTCGTTGTTAATATCTAGAATTGATATTGAGCAACATATTCTAAACAATTGTTGTTGGAGTACTTTCGAAGTTTATGTCTTGTTATGTTGGGTGATCAAGACAAACATACCATAGAATGAGTGTAGCTGAGATGAGGATGTTGAGATGGTTGAGTGGCAAGACAAGAAGGGATAGAATTTGAAATGAATACATTCGGGAGAATTTAGGTGTGGCACCAATAGGTGATAAGATGAGAGAAAGTAGAATTAGGTGGGCTGGCCATGTGTGACGTAGACCCAGTAGAGCACCTGCAAGGAGGTGCGATTTAGTTCAAGTGAAAGGCTAAAAAAAGGCAAGGGGTAGGTCCAAAAGGACATGGTTGGAAGTAGTGATAAACGATATGGGGACTTATGGCCTCACAGAGGGTACGGTCCTTGATAGAGCAGAATGGCTGACCAGTATTCGTGTAGCCAACACCAATTAGTAGGAAAAAGACTTCGATGATGATGATGATATTTTTGCCTATAGAGCAAGTCTTGATTTAGGAGTACCCTTTGAATTATATTGACACTGCCATTTTCGTAGTCAGAGCTTACTGAAATATGTTAAGAAATGAGAATTTAAGGAGTCATCATTGTCTTTTAAGTTTTGACAA
This sequence comes from Amborella trichopoda, assembly GCF_000471905.2. The sequence continues at coordinate 2,862,201 of NW_006500346.1, read as the reverse complement.
AGGCATATCATATTGGCAGCACACTTTTCTGGATGCTAAATTTGCTAGACCACCTGTTCTTGGCTTGCTTGCATTCCATGCTGCAATAAAAAATGTGAATTTTCTTTTAATTAATATCTTGTCTACCTTGGTTTCAGGAAGTTGGAGCAATCTATACTCATCATCAGAAAACTGTGATTGTGGATGCTGATGCTGGTAACTATAAAAGAAAAATTATAGCTTTTGTGGGAGGACTTGATTTGTGTGATGGAAGATATGATACTCCAAAGCATCCACTATTCAGGACTTTACAGACTGTGCACAAAGAAGATTATCATAACCCTACTTTTCCGGTAAATTTTTTAATTATTTGTATCATTTCAAGCTATAAGTGAATCCACACTTGAATGTTGCAAAATTGTATAGTTATACTGGTTTAGTCTAAATTGTTGTCAACCAAAAGCCGCATGTTGAATTCATGTATATACTTATCCTTTTTTTTTATTATTTGGCCTGATCAAATGAGTGATCAGTTTGATATTTTACTATTTAAGTGGAAATTTTGTGAATGGAGTTGGCGACATTTTTGTTACGAAAGACTTTTTTTCGTTTTTCTAGATTGATGACATTTTCAAGTTTCAAACATTGCAAGCAATGTCTTCATCACCATTACATTATCATCATCATCATCACCATTACATGAGTTGATTAAATTGATTCCATGTAATCTGGCAAGGAGGCACATCAAGTAAATATAACCGTCTTTCCTTATTACTGATGGATTGGATATGTAATGCTTATAAATGGGCATATTGAAGAAAAGTTGTTGTCTTGTACAAAATTTGCTTGGATAGTTCTAGCAGACATCAGTTAATCAAAAAATGGATTTGTGGGCTTAAGGCTCAACTCCATCGATTAGAAAATTCAAGAGGGAATCCAAAATCAAGTCTAGTTAAGTCTATTTAAGGTCATCAGGAGGCTCTTTTACTATTGGACCTCTATTTCAACATGGTCATTTGAATGATTCTGTCCTTAATTGGTTTTCTCTTTTTGATAATTTCCATCTGTTAGTTATGATTTAAACTTGATACAGTCATAATACCATGCATATTTGAAATCTCTAGGTCATATATCCATACCTTTTCTGGATATATTGCTGTAAGGAAAAGTAATCCATAATGATATGCATTTTTCTTGGATGAGTTGTCTTTTATTTCCTCCTTTGTTTAAAAAAGAATTCTTACAGTATAATAAAAATTTCTTTAATTTCCTTTGAGGGCATGGGCGCTTGTTGCTCCCGTAACCATGAAGAAATCGGGTCCACTCTTTGTCCATCAGTGTCCTTTATATTGGATGGTGATGATTCCAATGAAGTATGATGGTCACTTAACCTTTACTGTTTCTGCTTGGTATTTAATAGGCAGGGCCTGACGTGAGTGGTCCAAGAGAACCATGGCATGATTTGCATTCTAGAATTGATGGTCCAGCGGCATATGATGTTCTCACAAACTTTCAAGAGCGTTGGTTGAAGGCTTCCAAACGACATGGACTTAGTAAACTCAAGCGATCATATGATGATTCTCTACTCTTACTTGAAAGAATTCCTGACATAGTTGGGTTGGATGACACTTCATACTCAAATGAGTCAGATCCAGAGTCATGGCATGTTCAGGTTGATAGTTCTTTTTGTATAATTATATCCAGGTCGATATCATCTTAATGTAGTTAACTCAATTATAATCATCTGGACTATGGGAAAACCATAGTCCATTTGAGGGATGGATAGTGATGGAGAGATAATGGGGTCACTAGAACTAGACATATCACCATCAGTGGGACCCACTCTCCTCCAGTGGACAGTTATGGTCCAATGGCCTATGGTTCTCTCTTAGTGCATCTCTCTTAGTGCACAATATGTGATATATTATAGCAGTGATAGCCTGTGATCTTATCGTCAATTATTAGCACAAATTTACTGTATCTTTTGCCGCCTTCCTGATTAATACAGATTTTCCGGTCCATTGACTCAAATTCGGTCAAGGGATTTCCCAAAGACCCAAAATTTGCCACTAGCAAGGTAGGTAAAAGTTCATTTTAGTATCACATGTTTTGTGATGGTTGGTTTCTTCTTAACATTTCTGTCAAGTCATTCTCTATTGTGACAAATAGGTCCTAACTGCTGCCTTGTTTGTGACAGAACCTTGCGTGTGGGAAAAATGTTATCATAGACATGAGCATACACACAGCTTATGTAAAGGCCATTCGATCTGCCCAACATTTCATTTATATCGAAAATCAATACTTCATTGGATCATCATATAATTGGTCTGCACACAGTGATGTTGGTAATCTCCGTGATATTCTCATAGATAGATGTCTTCGATGAATGATCAAGGTTTTATGGTCTAAAGCTAGATGTCAAGGCTGTATTAGCTTGGTTTTGTCATCAGTGTGAACCTTGGAAATGCCTTTTCTCTGGATATTTATGTGCTGATAATCAATTGTGTTATTTGAATGACAAAAAGTCCATAGAGTTGAAATTTGATGATAATCCTACATTCCTACTTATAGAGACTATCTTTTGCTAAAAGATTCATGATAACACATACATTGTTTTTATTTTCTTCACCTTTGGTGATACAAGGATATCCTAAGAGCTGACCTATCCAAGTTCATTCTTACCCCAAGTGAGAGTTCATGGAATCCAATGTACTTGTGCTGTCTTACATCTTTAATTATGTATGTATGTATGCATGTCAACATGTGTATGCAGTGAGTGGATGTGCCCAAATCCCATAACTTATGTGTCCAAGACAATGACTGACTGAGTTAATGATCAGTACTATACATGACAAACAAAACTAGAAACTATGCTTAAGATTGAAAAAAAGCACCTCACAAGCACAATGGAGTGAGTGCTTCGAGAAAAAGTAACACTCTTGACATAAAAAGAGAAGTGGCCATCATCTACTACATTAGAAAAAACACAATCATAAAGTTCATTTTTGTGTTTTGCTATGGAACAAGTGAATATATGTTGGTTTGATTTTTTTTGCCCTTAAAGAAGGAATTGGCATGGCCATTGAAAATAATTACTTTCCTTTCCAAGTAGAAAGTGATTCCTCCTTACTTGTGAATGTCATCCATAACTGTTGTCGTGCCCTGTGGAGGTTACAAACGGTTACTGCTAATTGTCAGAGTAGACATTTACCACATCTATGGCCAATATCCCATATTTTTCATGAGGTCAAATGATAGCCGATGCCCTTGTTAAGAAGCATTCTATTAGTTCTAGAGCTACTATTTGGCGTTTTCGACCGTCGTACTTTATTTTTCTGCTTTTACTTCATGATTTGGTGCAATTGCCCTATTATAAGGTTGTAGAATAATCAATTATTTCTCTATGATTTTTATTAATGAAAAACAGGTAGGGGGACTTCTCCCCCACTGACTTACCCAAAAAAAAAAAAGGACCTAACTGTTTTTTCTTACAATTAATAAAAAGTTGTTTCTGTACTTGTGGAGTAGGACTTAAGTAATTTGTGGTCAATCTGTAGGTGCCAATAATCTGATACCCATGGAGATTGCCCTTAAAATTGCTAGTAAGATCAAAGCCAATGAGAGGTTTTCTGCATATATAGTTATTCCAATGTGGCCAGAGGGTGTTCCAACAAGTGTACCTACGCAAAGGATTCTTTTCTGGCAGGTGAGTGAATTCAGACATCATTGAGATAATTTGACTCTATGGTAAATCGAAGATCATTTTGAATATGCAATAGTCATCACATTATTCCCTTCTTGGTAGGTGCAGACCACTTTGAAATGGTATTTTTCATTCGCATTAGCAAATTAAAGTGTAAATCAATTTTTTAGTGAAATCAGCAAATTTATAACACAGCATGTATGACATTAGTTTTTGTGATTTGTATAAAGAATGTGCACATCTTATATGCCTCTTTGTGCCAATTATGAATGAAAAATTCAGAAGTGCTTCTTTTTACTTGCCTTTTCTATTAGGAATTGGTCTATCCTTATTATCTTTCTATGAACCTTATGAATGTCGTGTTATATTGAGAAAACAAGACTTTTTTTTTTGTTTCATGTGTGTCATGTTCTCAAGAAATTGAAAGCTTTATCCTAGATTCTTTTTTTCTGGACGTGGGCTCAAATAATAATGTGTTTCTTATGGAATAATGTTTTTGTGTAATTGTAATTAAGGGGATATTTTTCTTTTTATGAGTGCCATATAGATAATGGAATGACCTAGCATTGTATGCACACAAACATTTTCATGCATGATTTGAAGTTTTTTTTTTTTTTTTTTGTTATAATCCAATTTAAAAATTATTTTTGTGTGCTCAAATGATGAACATGAGACAGTAGGTTAGTTTCTTATCTTTTGTTTTCATTTTTTTTGGGACCCTAGGAAACTATAGCAGCCAAAGTTTTATGTGATCGCCACATACTAATGAAGTTGAAGGGCAAGTTCTATAGGACAGCTGTGATATCATATTTGCTTTATAAGGCAGAATGTTGAGCAGTCAAGAAACAACGTATCCATAGAATGAGTGTAGCTGAGATGAAGATGTTGAGATGGATGAGTGGCAAGACAATAAGGGATAGGATTCGAAATAAGTACATTCGGGAGAACTTAGGTATAGGACCAATAGGCAATAAGATGAGACAAAGTAGACTTAAGTTGGCTGCCCTTTCTTGAAATCTCTCTTTTGATTCAAAATCGTGGTGTAACATGTATCCAATTTTGTTCCGGCCATGGAATTGGAAAGCTCAAATAGGGCCCAAATGGACAGTGTTGGAAGCATGGTTTTAAAATGAGACCGTATTGCCGCATTTGCAGCCACATAATGTGTTATGCGATGGGAACCGCATCGCATGAGACCGCATATGCACTTTGGACTCTGGCTGCATATGCGGCCGCATCCCGCAGAGGTCGCATATGCAGCCAGAGAGATATGAAAAAAAGCTACTCGAGAATGGGTTTAAGCCCCAAAAAAGGAGGGAAAGGGTTTTGGGGGTATTAAAACCCCCAAACTACCAAAAACAGCCACATCTATAGCCTTTACTTCATCAAATCAATAATAATAAAAAGTGGCAGAATTATTTGTTTTTTAAATTCTTAGATTTTTGTATTGGTTGGTCTTTGGTTGTTGATTTGTTTCTTTTGGGTGTTGATTTGAGGAAGTTTTGACAACAAATTGAGGGTTCCAAGGGCTGAGAAGAAATCGATCTTTGCTTCTATTGGGTGTGATACTTTTGAACTCTTTAATCTTCATGAACTTTTAGTTTGTATTTTGTAACTTTAAAATTTGTGGTTGCAAATTTGTGATATGTTAAATGATTTATGAAGCTAGTAGTTTCTACTTTCTTGATGTCTTCTATGATCTATTAGGGGATAGTGGATACATAATCCCCGACAGCTGATACTTTTGGAGTTAATGAATAAATTAATTACCTAGTATCACATAAATCACTTCCATATTTTTTCTATTCATTAGCCTATTTTTTTATATTTTTAAAATTTTTTATATTTATTGATCGCATCGGGGTGATGCATCCGTATATGGACTGCATCCTGCATTTTAAAACAGTCGATGGAAGTAGTGAGAAAGGATAAGGGGACTCATGGCCTCATTGCGGGTAAGGCCCTTAATAAGTAGAATGGCAGACTAGGATTCATGTGGCCGACTCCAATTAGTCGGGAAAAAGATATGATGATGATGATGGTTTATTTTCCTTTTTTTGAGAACTTTTAATATAAATGGAAATTAATGTTATTTTTTAGCAAATTTTCCATGATTGTAAATATAGTTATGACCAATTTCCAAATATCAAACAAATTTCTATAAACTCTAAATGCTTCACAACTTTGATACGTTGGCATAGTTTTGTAGGATGTGGAAGGAGTTATGGATATTTTAAATTCCACCCAACATTAGTATTATTGATTTCTTTAGTCTTATAATATTTTGTTATTCTTTCATCTTTCCTTACATTTATATGTGATATGCACATGAATAAGTCGTCTAGTGTCTACATGTTTATTGTATGTTTAGATTTGTGTATCCATTACTCTGTTCTACACGCATTGACTTGGTTTCATTGTTGTGGCAGCACAAAACAATGCAAATGATGTATGAGATCATCTATAAGGCATTGGAAGAAATGGGGCTTGAAAAGACATATCAGCCTCAAGATTATTTGAACTTCTTCTGTCTTGGAAATCGTGAGATCCCAGATGGAGATATTTCAGTTTCAAGTCCAGCAAATAATCCTCGTGTAAATCCTCTTGACTCTCAAGCTGTTTCTTTTTTATTTTTCTATTTCTCTGTTTACTACCTAGGCTTTCCTCATGGATAATTTACATAAGCATAAGCACACTATTATCCAATGGACTATGGAAACCATAATACATGAGGGCCATTACCATCCAATGAAATGATTGATGATCAGATGATGTTAGAGAGAGATTGGGACCCACTGAAATAGAAGATGATATCAATGACGGTTACCATTCTCTCTCCATCACCATTCGCTACATGTGGCAGTCATGAACCAACAGAGTATGGTTTTTTTCAGCCTTTTGGTCTGTAGTATTAGTCCTATTTTATATATGAAAAAACTTTATATAAGGAGTCAACCCTATACTATAGAAATAAGACACCTGAAAAACTCAATAGAAAAGGTTGCTCTGACACCGAAAACTGTCTAATTGATCATCTCGACCCGAAATATATGGATGTGGAAAAAAAAAGGATTTCAATTCCTGAAAACAGTGCATCTTCTAATGTATTATCTAGAATGTATATTTCTAAGATTTTCAAGTGTTCGTAGATCTACTTGATCTGCATTATTTTTGAAGCTTCTTTATAATTAGATATAAAAATAGATTTGGGGACCATCATAGGGATTTTCGGCATTGGAATGGCATCTTTTGGCATCAATTTGATGTGCGGCTTACTTTGAATATTTAAGGTGCCGACCTTGTACAAACCCCTTTATATATACAAGTTCATTGTATTTATAAATTAGGATTTTTTTTTTTTGTGCAGTGTACGCCTTAAATTTGACAAAGCATATTCTTCATATTATTTCATTGGAAGTTATGAGAAAATAAAATGTTGGTTTTGTTAGGAACTTGCTAAAAGGAGTGGACGATTCATGATCTATGTTCACTCGAAAGGCATGGTAGTGGATGATGAGTATGTAATCATCGGATCGGCAAACATCAACCAACGATCATTGGATGGTTCTAGGGATTCTGAAATTGCAATGGGTGCTTACCAGCCCCAACATACATGGGCTAGAAACTTATCAAATCCATGTGGTCAGGTACTTACTTAAAACGCACCTCCAACTAGTGTTTTGTAATTGTGTCTTATATTTATGGGTGCAGTTGGCATGCGGATGCATCCGTAGCTGTAGAGGTAAGGTGCACCTTCAAATTTTATCATGGTATATAATTTTGATGTAAAATGTTCTTAGGATTGTCTCAAAATCTATTTTTATATCTAATTATAAAATTTTAAATTTTTAAAATGGTTAAAATCAAGGAAAATCTTGAAAATGGATGGTGTAGATTATATGTTGTAAAATGCACTATTTTTTAGACTTAAAATCTTTTTATTTTTCATGGTCATACATCTCGATGTCGAGATGATCAATCAAAGGGTTTTCCAACATTAAAACTATCTCGACCAATCAAAGGGTTTTCCAACATTAAAACTATCTTTTCCGATAGATTTTTGAGGTGCATCCGTAGTTCTACATTATAAGGTTGCATCCTTATATAAACTTTTTCCTATATTTATTGAGACTTTCATTTTGATAATCTATATTGTCACATATTGTCACAGCTTACATGCTCTACAAATACATTAGACTGCATTAATTATATTAAAAATTAATAATTAAATGCAAACTACTACGTCCCTTTTCAGACAGTCCAAAACTTTCTTTAAAGAAGGCAATCTGTGATAAAAACAGTTTTTTGTTTTTATGTTATTAAGCAATGATGAAAAAGCCTGTGTCCCTGAATAGTAGACAAGATTATTCTCCTGCATTGGTGGGGGAATAACAGACTCATTTCTTGATGTGTCGTCCTTCCAATCAGGGCATAATACATCTAATGTATTTTAGATGTAGCCAAAATTGCCCTGAAGTTGTTCATGTTTTGGTCGTTTGTTTTCCAATGTGGTGGCTTATCTTGCAGGATTAGAATAGGGTACCTCTGATGCTTTCTCCTCAGTTCCTACTAGAATATGAAACCATTATTAACATTCATACTTTTGACTTTTCTCCTACTACAAGAAGAACACCCAAAGCTTGTTTTATAAGTACAGTTGTTTATTTAAGATTATATTTAATGACTGAAACGCCATTTTCTTTTTCGAACTGGACTAATTAATAGTTACAAAAGTTATTTTTTGGCACGTCTTTTTTTTTTCTCTGAAAATACTGAAATAACTGCACTTAGTACTTTATAAACTGCGGAGTTATTGTACATCAACTTACGAAAAGTCTGTTCATGTGTAGGTCTATGGCTACCGATTATCGTTATGGGCGGAGCACACCGGTTTAGTTGATAAGTGCTTTTCTAATCCAGAGTCTCTAGAATGTGTGAGAAAGATAAGGACACTTGCAGAGATGAACTGGAAACAGTTTGCTTCAGAGGAGAAAACAGAAATTAGGGGCCATCTCTTAAAATACCCTGTTGAGGTTTTGGCAAATGGTAAGGTGAAGGCCCTACCTGGCTGTGAAACCTTCCCTGATGTTGGGGGAAACATACTAGGCACCTTCTCCATCATTCAGGAGAATCTAACCATATAAAGCTTCTTGTATTATAACTTGGTGTTAATTCTTTGACCGGAAAGTAATATAATTGATGTGAAGAATGAAGGGTGATGAAGGGCTTTCATTTGTTGCAATTATGAGTCTATTTTTAAGAAATCTCTAGTCCAAGGCAAGAAGTCTTTTGTGCCATTTCTTGGAAAAGGTATTTCACTTATCACACTAGTAAGGTTACCTTGTGTGGGCAACTCATCAGCACCTCTAGACAGGGCCGAGAAGTTCAGAGGGAAACAAATGGAAAAATATAGTATGATCCACGTGTTCATGATAACAACATCACCGTTGGGTTACCACTGTGCATTCAAATGGGTTCGACATGGTTGTTATCTCTGTGCAACGGAATGGGTTTGACAGTGAATGGTGATGGCCGGAAGACAGGAGATACAAATGAATTGTAATGCTTGATGGGACCTGCTCCCTCTATCACCATACAACTCATTGAGAAGATGTTGATTCATGGTCGTGTTGTTGTCATGACCATATTGATCATTCTATACCGACAATCGCAGATCCTTGTTTCCCCGTTTTGTTGTCGAGCAAACATCACCCAGCGAGAATAGTGTTAACTTGTTATCTATCATATAACACATTTCCATGACATCTGTCTTGAGTTTTTTGAAAGACAGTAAGTATATTATAATCATTATGACCATATACCATATGGGGTCATACGGCTCATTACCATCCAAGTGATGGGTTGGATGGTGATGGAGTGTTACCTGGCTGAATGTGACAATGTCGATGATGGCACCATTCTATCTTCATCGCCATCCAACCATTGATAAAGGTTGATTGCTCTTCTGATCATGTGGTCTTGGGGACTATACCAAGAGAGAAAGGGCACCTCTAAAACTTTACGTTGTCCATCTCTTTACATAGGATGAGGTTTCTATGAGGCATAGGTTTTATGAACAAAATAAAGCCGCATTTTAAATCCTTGTCCGAGAAAGTACTTTTGGCAATAGAAAACTTCATGAAAGTTCTAAAATCAATTTTCAACACTGACAATAAAATTTGAAACTCAAAAAACAGTACAAATATTGCAGATCTATGAAACGTTTATTTTTAGGGCGAAATGGACGGTCTAAATATTTTGTTGCAGTCTACAATATTTTTAAAACTTGAAATTCAAATTTCTTTTTACATGCATAGTGTTCAAGCTTAGAAGATCAATGTAAAGGTTTTCCAATGCTTTGAATTGCTATTTTAGATGATTTCTAAGGTGAGGATTTACACATTCTAGTACAAATCATTTTACCTTAGTATATTTTGTCCCAATCCAAATGTAAATAAATAAATCGATTAAAAGAAACTGTCTGCCCCCATCAAACTCCTGCAGCCGCCAAGAATATTCAAACGTTTGTAAAAAACAATGTTTTAGAAGATTTTTGTTTTTTGGGAAATCAAGAGAAAGCTTTCTGCCCGTTTTTTACTAATAATGAAAAGAAAGTAAACTCATAAGTTTAAAACCTTAGAATAGGGAAGTAGTACCACATCTTGAAGTAACGGCACAATAGAGAGAAAATCTGGCAATCTAGATTGTGCATCTGAAAAAATTGGGACTTCTTTGGTAAAAATATTGACCACTATATTGGCATCACGATAAATATGCTTTAGAAGGCTGCCAAGGTGAATAAAACTGTATCGAGAAGTGACATCTGACAGCTCTCAAGATAATTGTAACCTTCTTATACAAATGGTAAATGGCCTTATAATATATAATCTTTAGTTTGTCTAAAATGAATGGGACATTTGGATTCACATACTCTTTGAAGCACATATGGAACTAGAAGCACCCCTTGTTTCAAAGAGAGGGGGACAGGTTAACTTAACCAACTAAGAAAATGGGCAGCGCCAATGCTATTGGATTATTTTCCATCCAAACTAAGAATATAGTTTTTGTGAGGCCGCAGTTTTATAGTAAGCGAGAAACCCACATCTCAAATCCTCAGTGTGATAGCCTTAATTCTACCTCTTGCCAAAGAATTTGAAGATTTGTATTACATTTATTTATACTTGTAATGGACGGTCCATATAATGTATTATAAAATATATCATTTTTATGACTTGAAATATTTTTTTTGTACTGTCGAGGCAAGATGATTAATTTGATGTCCTCCACAACATTCATTGCACAATCAACAAAGAATAGTATTTTGGGGTTAATTTTCATCACTGGAGTTATGGTTCATCCCCACCATCCAACTTTGACAGCGGATGCTCAATACCTCAAGTGTATATGATATTGAGAAATGTATGCAAATATCCACAAAATTATCATTATTTGAAAGTCTCTTTTGGATGTTACTACTTACATTCATTCCCAATCTTTTATTTTTTCCAAACTACCTTAATTTATACCTTGATTGGTTAACACTTAACAATTTGCAATGCTACATCCTAGGCTGAATTCCTATCAAGAGTAAGGGCCCTCTCCCACTGACTCACTCCAAAAAAAAAAAACAAGGTATGGACGAGGTATCTATAAGACCTGGGCTTTATAAAAACAAACTAAAGCTTCACCTCAAATCCTTATTCATAAAGCATTTTCGGCAACAGAAATCCTCATGAAGGCCCTAAATTCAATTTCCAACACCAATAAGGAAATTCGAAACTAATTTTGTGGGCCTATGAGCACTTACTTTTAGGGTGAAATGAATAGTCTAGATAATTTGTTACAATATACCTTATTTTTAGAGCTTAGAATCTTTTTTTTTTCCACAACCATAATGTACAAGCCAAAATGATCAATATAAAAGTTTTCTAACACTTGAATGGCAATTTTCGATGAGTTATAACGTGATCTTCACTTATTTTGACAGAACTGCACCCAATCAAACCAATTTCCGCTGAGTATATAGGAGAAACTTAAGCTCTCCTAAGATCCACCTCGGCATGCTATAAAGGAGCTCTTGGGGTCCAAGAAGATCAACTTGCGACGTTCAAGTTAAAGAACATTAAACATGGAAATTCCAATGTTTTCTTTAGAAACCAAGTGTCCACCAAACGTATATATGCATATTGATCCTAGTGTCAAATTTGTTAAAAAAAAACAATGGGTAGGCTCAAAAAGAGATGGTTAAAAGTAGTAAAAAAAACCTAATTGGTATTTATCGGCTTATTGAGGGTCTTAGCCTAATAGAGTGGCGGATCAAGATTTGTGTAATCGACCCTAATAGTTAAAAAAAGACTTTGAGGATGATATCTTAGTGTTAAACTTCTCACCTACAAAATAAAAAATATGGGTAATTAGGTTATTTTTCAAAAAAAAAAAAAAATTATATAAGTGTGAGGCTCTAAACAATCAATTAGAGAGCACCTAAAAAATTTCACTGGTTGTTTTGATGCCCAAATATCCTCAAATTGATGATCTCGACATCACGATGCATGGACATGAGAAAAAAATAGATTTCAAGGTTTGGAAATAGTGCATCTTGTAATGCATTTTTGGATCGTTAATTTTCAAGATTTTCAAGTTTTCATAGATCCGCTTGATCTACTTTGTTTTAAGTTTGAAATTTTATAATTAGATATAAAAATATATTATAAAGCTTTCATGAAGATTTCCAGTATTGGAACTACATTTTTCGACACTATTTGAAGATGCCCTTTAGTTGATTGCTTAAAGCCAAGGTTCTATATAAACGGCACCTTTTTTCAAATATAAAAAAAATTCTATATAAATGGCACTTTTTTTCAAATATAAAAAAAAGGACGCATTTAGCATGCGGCCAGCCCGCATATTCTAGAAATGTGGGCTTGGTAATGAATATATTTGTTAGATATAATTTAATCTTAATTTTTAGAAAATATATAAACTTTAATATGGAGATCATGAATAAGAAAAATAAACAAATTTTAAAACTAAAAATAATAATTATATTAAGAAATCATTTAGAATTGTAGAAAGGGGAAAGTTTTAATAAGGTTGCAACCTTAAAATGTAGAATCACATATGCACCTCAAAAATCTATCGGAAATATTGTTTTAATGTTGAAAAAACCCTCTAATCAATCATCTCGACATCGAGATGTATGAATATAAAAAAAAAAATTTTTGAGTCCCAAAAATAGTACATCTTGCAACACATTATCTACACCGTTCATTTTCAAGATTTTCATATACTTAGATCTACTTGATTTTAACCATTTTTTAATTTTCAAATTTCCTAATTAAGTATAAACATAGATTTTAATATAATATTAAGATTTTTTTACAATACAATTACATCCGAAAAATTTGAAGGTGCCTTAATTGGAGTGTTTAAGATTGCACCCTTCTAGAAATGCGTGAAACAATTGTTCATTAAAAAAAAAAAAAAGTCATTCACAATAAAATTTCATCAACGAGAAGTCACGGCACCAGAGAGAGAGGGAGAGGGAAGGGAGGGAACACTTCGTTCTTTCCCCAAATCCAAACTGAGAGAGAGAGAGAGAGAGAGAGAGAGAGAGAGATAGGAAGAGAGAGGAGCCGGTAGG